>MJUT01027157.1:586906-631867 GCA_002080005.1 Gigantidas platifrons
TAAATTAACTAAATGGACGATAGTTTATTAATCATATACATTTCATATAGATGGGTAATTGAATTTTAAGTTTATTCATATATGATTTTCGAATAAAAGATTTATACATGTTATAGGGTCGGAAAGTTCACAACGGGTCGCGGAACGACCTCTCAAAACAAACCGACACAATGTTAGTGGTGATAGGCAACGATTGCATAGGTAGTTATAAATCTAACTACCATACCAATGTTAAAAACAATTGTTTTGTATGAATGATGTTAATATTCGACTTAAAATGAAAACTCAAAAAGTAAGCCCAGATAAATGGTGACAGATACACAATATTCTTCAGTGAATATTTAACACTACACTACATTTCTATTGATATACTTTGGTACCAAATCGCATATGTTATCCTCAACGGTCGTAGACACCTTACATAAAAATACGTCATCAATATGTCACATTCAGACATCAATCAAGGACAGAAGTATTAAATGTAATCGAGCATAAAAAGAGTCATTTAGCCATCGCTTGACGTATGCTTTGTTGTATGGACTTTGACCTCCTTTGTTATTGTTATTCATGGTTTCTTTCAAATCTATATATCTTCCTACTTCTTATATAATATAATTTTGAAATGTGAATTCATCAATTTGTATATTCGTTCGAAAAAGGGGGTTATAATTTATAAAATAAATATCTCTGTTGCACTGTGTAAAAAGCTAGGGCAAAATAGATAATTTTATTCGAGTCCAGGGGTCGATATCAATGGTCGATATCAATGGTCGATATCAATGGTCGATTTCAATGGTCGATATCAATGGTCGATTTCAATGGTCGATATCAATGGTCGATTTCAATGGTCGATTTCACAAAAAGTCGTAAGTCTAAGATTAATCGTACGTGTTATCGTAAGTGTGATTTCCAAACTTTTGATTGGTTGAAATTCACACTTACGACTGATCTTAGACTTACGACTTTTTGTGAAATCGACCATTGATATAGTGTAAGACAAGCTTAAAGATAAACATAATTCGAAGGACAGCCAATACAAATGACCAACAACAAAATCACAGAAAGAAAATAATGATCCTCAAAATACTTAAATACTAGATGAACACACTAAATTTTCTCTTTCGAAAATACGAAAATAAAGTTAGTCCTTTCTACTAAGAATAAAAACAATATAAATAGGACGAGTGACTCGCTACTACTTCTGTAAACGAGGTCCTTTATTATCACATACAGAAAAAAATAATTTCATGCACTTCAATACAAAAAACCCCTACAGTTTACAAGTTGTTGTTGACTAAAATATGTTATTATTTATTCGGCAGGTTAACGTGACGTGTTATAGCGAAATCGATACCTTGATTAAAAAAAACCAAGGAGTATTTATACCAACAACTGACGAGTGAGCACGAAATTCACGTGAACATATGAGGACAAGAATGTATCGCGCATTATCTAAACGAAAAGAATTTTATGTACTTTATTCAATTCATAAACAGCAATATATGACTTTCCCTTCTTGATTACCGAATATAACAACTGTAACTAATTATATCCACGTCCGTCTGGTCCTAATCAAATTACGAAATATATTTATATTTATAAGTCGTAATCACTAGACCTAAAGATCCACCTGATCCTGTCATCTAATTGGAACACCTGCTCATTAGTTATTCATAGTCTGATGAAATGATTACACAACTTCGTGCTCCCAAAATTACAACACAAGAGAAACTAACGTTAAACATCAGACATTTCATTGATGTCGTGATGGTACCGACCACCGTCTTGTGGGCGATATTATCATTTATGAAAATATATAAAAGGGCAATCAGAAGTGGCAAATAGAAAAGAGAAGGAAAATGCGATGTCCAAAAGAAAGACGAAAAAAAAATGGTCAACAAACACTACACAGGAAACTGAGGATTGAGGTACACGAAGTCCTCTAAAACCGGAGATTACCTCAGGTAATAAAGAAGGGTAAGAGGTTCCTACTCCAATAGTGGCACCCATCGCGAAACGTTACTGTGAAACGACACGAACTTCATCTGATATGGAAATCGTATCGGACACCAGTATATGTAAATGAATACAAAAAACGTAAACAAACGGGGAATAAAGACTAACTGAACATCGTTCTGAGGTATGGGTGAAGGTTCCCACGCTCAATCCCGCAGAGCTACCCTGTGCGGATGTGGACTGTCCTCATGAGGGAACGGGTGTCAGTTATAATACTAAAATATTGACCGTTGTGTTATGTTTTCCTGTATGGTAAAGATCTCTCTTCTCTATCCAGCTCTAAATACAAAAGTTTTTGTCCCGGTTGTCCATTGCACCCTCATTTCTGTATAAGATTTTGATAATGTTGACCGTGTTCTTGTCACGGATATGTACATTAAGAAACAAACAATCATTCATTCATTCATGCAATCAACATAACATCGCATAGCTGACATCACAATGCACAGCTAAAAACGTCCATATAATATGTATCTGGATAAAATGATCATTGCGTACACCAATGCAACCCGTGTGTGATATTTTGGGAATGGGAAAATCTAATTGGAGTCTAAGTTCATCCTGGGGTTTTTGTGGGGTTCGTGTTGCTCAGTCGTTAGTCTTGGTGCTGTGTAGTTCATTGTTTGTCCCTTTGGTCATTGTATTGTCTGTCTTTCGGTTTACGATTCTGATTACCTCTTTTCAAAGACCTGATGTGTACGTTGGCGATTTTTTTTTCAATTCTATAAATAATAATAAAGTCGTATGAAAACAATCGACTGGTTCTTGGTGACGGTTCTTAGGACTCAATCCAAGGGTGGATAATAGACACCTCCCTCCTCCACCCGATGGGGGTGTAAAACCGCCAAATTGTCAACACACAAAAAGCTAATTTTGCTCAAAGAAACGACTCCCTTCGTGATTACAATTCTAGAAGATTACCTCACAAGAAGGCAATTAATGTATAATGTCCTCAGTCGTATATTGACGATATATACAGCGTTTACTCCATACCTCCAACAATGTTGTAACTACGGGAAAGCATTTGAAATATGAAATGTATCAATAAAACATAAATCATACTAACAGAATGATAAAAGAAAATGAAGAAATAATCCCAAAATAATTTGTTTTATATGTTAGCAAATAAAAGCTAACTGTTATTTAAATTCATTCAATCAATGTAGAACATATTGCTTGTTGGGTATAGAATACAGCTCCAAGCAATATTAATAAAAGAGCCCTTTGATTCAAAGGCCTACATTTAATCAAGGGTATCATAATAAAACAACAAAAAACTAATATAATGTCATGGATACAAGTACAACTATTTAGCAAAAGTTTATTAATCTAAAAAAAAAGAGTCTTCAGGTGTTCTTGTATCAAATTAAAATCGCAAAATAAACAGTAATGCTATCAATAAAAACAATCTGTATATTCTATTCAAGATATCTATTATGGAACTAATTTGAAGAAAACGAGAAATTGTGTTATTTTTAGAACTAGTAAAGGACAATTTATCATATACATCAACAGAAAAACAAAGAAGAACACACTGAACAAAACAAAAACACTTAAATAAATCATGTTAAGAAAGAAAAAAAAACACGAAACCATTTAATTCTACATTGTAGAATGCGAAATATTTCTAATACAAATTTATAATTTTCAATTGCACCAGAAGACATTGGAATTATGTGCAGACAAAGAATTTCTATTTTAGTTAGATATGAATTCTGGTGTACATTGCTTTTGCACTCTAGATCAATGATGGAGTTTAATACAAGTTTTTTTAGCTCGAGAAAAGTCACGAATATAGAATTTAAAAATGAAGAAACCAAACAGTGATGGCCAACAATATAACAACTAGAAAAAGCACAACCACCATCTGGCAAACCTTAATC
The DNA here is from genome assembly GCA_002080005.1 of Gigantidas platifrons. Lineage (NCBI taxonomy): Eukaryota > Metazoa > Mollusca > Bivalvia > Mytilida > Modiolidae > Gigantidas > Gigantidas platifrons. The sequence goes on from MJUT01027157.1 coordinate 590,806, forward strand.
TCCAAAGTGAAAAAGTTAAAATAAACAACGACATAAGCCAATGGACGTATAGGTTATGTCTTGTCAAAAGCACAAACCCGCACAATGAGGTCCATCTAAATATATTATTTAGATAATACACAATACACAGTTGCTGCACGAACTTTATAACGCACAGTCTGCCGAGGCTACTACATGCTCTCAAATGATTTTTTCTATAGTAGACATTTATTAATTTTCAACAAGAGAACCCCGACGGATGTCACTAATGGGTCCAGACATTGCCTATTATTACGGAGCACCCGAGTCCATCCTTGGTTTCTGGTGTGGTTCGTGTTACCCAATCTTTAGTTTTTGAGCAGTATTTTGTCAACCAATGATTGTAATTTGTTTTTGTTATTTTGCTTGTTTGTTTGTTTGTTTTGTTTGTTGGTTTTTTGTTTTGGTTTGATTGTTGTTTTTTGTTTTAAATATTTTACAAAAGAGATGATTTCAATCTCCTCATTGTGAACTGTCCATTTACATTCCAGCAGCACCTGCATATAGAGTATATATATATCTCAGCTGATATTCTAGAGCTTGTGGTTCCTATCAAGATTTCCTTGATAGGGTTGCTGTAGACAAGGAATCTACTGAATCAAGGGTTCATATTTGTTATGTTGAAATCATTACTTCGAAAGTTTTACCGTCGCCACCATGACTTGGTTGACTGTTATGAATATATTTGTGTCACAAATGAGCACGGATGTGTTCCATATGTCATAAACACTTGACCCACGGTTTTTAGTGGGGTTTGTGTTACTCAATCTTTAGTTTTATGTGTATGTTTTGTAGATCGTTGTTTATCCTTTTGTCCTTTTCCCTTTAACCATTATGTTGTCTGTCCTTCTATTTACGTATTCTGATCACTCCTTTGGTATCTTGAAACTCTTATTGTTTTGTTTCGTTTTTCTTGTCCCTTATTCTTTTGGCCATTGTATTGTATGTCCTTTGAATGACTGCTTCTGATGACCCCTCTGACATTTTCATTTTTTTTTGTTTTTTTTTATGTTTTATCTCGAAGTTCCAATAAAGTGATCAATGTATATCAGATATAAACTGTATGTTATATAATCGTGGCGTCATAACGTATTATTTTCGTGTGGGACGTCAAAATGTCGCACTAGTCTTTAGTCGGTTAGGCATGTATACATGTTATTTCACATGCTATATTTGATCAATATAAAACCGAAGTTGAAGGATAAATTAGCATTATCGACAAAGCAGTGTTGTCTTTTTTGATGTTGAAACAATTGATATGTTGATATTAATATCGTTTCTTCCGTATCAGGTGTTTATTATTAATTTGTTTTCTGTCAACCATCCAATCATAGGCAAATGGTTTATAAAAACTGGTACATTTCAGAAGGTGATATCCACCCACGGTATTTAATGAGGTTTTTGTTTCTCAATTTTAATTTTCTCTGTAGATGACTGTTGTCCTTTTCTCCTTTTTCTTGTAGCCATTGCATTGTCTTTCCTAATATCAATTACGACTTCTAAAAAACCCTTTAGTATCTTCAATTTGTTCTTAGCAAAACATTTCTATCAATGTTGGTCATGTTAAATTAAATAGTGTATCTCTTAAAACAGTAATTTCCACCTTGTTTTAAACGTGAATTGAAAACACTGTCGTCATGTTTTTGCTAATTACTTTACCAAGTGAGTTAAGCACATTATATTTATATATCTGCTCTTGTATTCTGGTCATTGAGATATATTTTTGGCAATGGAGCTGCCTATTGTTGTCACTGGATCTGAAGGGGAGATCTTTACGGAGGCAACATTAGAGTTTATACAAGATTGCAGTTGCTTGGAAAGCTGATTTTATTTGGGGTATATTATAGCATATTTCATTTTACTTTAGTTCCATGTTTGTATGTAAAAATCCCGTATTTACTTGATATAAAGACAAGTAGATAAGCTGACCAAATAAAACAAACGAAAAAACAACAGAAAGCATAGTGCAAGCATCATATAATTGATTTTAAACATGTAATTCACAATATGATATAAGAATGGTAATAAAGCATGTCCATTACCGAGTTTACCTCTTTTGTGGAACGATCTCATTTATGAAACTACTTTAATAAGATATCAATATAATATAAATATATGAAACGGACCGAACGCAGAATCAAATACGGAAATAACTTTTCTCCATAATACACGTCACATTTCATTTACACCAATACTAGAGCATGTACATATCATATGTATGCATCACATCTATTTGAATCACACGGGTTGTGCTCAGACCTTGAGATATGTACTGGAAATTATATTTTCATTGTTATAAAATAAGGTGCCGTCGTGATCGTGATCGTATGGTAGTTGGATATACAACTATCAGTGTGTATCACTACTAAAGTTGTAAGTTCTAATCCCCCTCATGTCAAGGTGTCCGTGATACAATATTACATGATAACGTTTGTCAGTAACTTGTGGCAGGTCGATGGTTTCTTTCTCAGGATACTTCGTTGTCCTCCACCAATAACACTGACCTCTACCAGGGGCGGATCCAGGATTTCAAGTTAGGGGGGCGTACTTACAAAAATCGCGCCGAGCGGAGGGAGGCGCGAAAATTTTTGGGGTGTTTCGTGTGAAAAATCACAATTTTACGCAAAAAAATCATATTTTTTCCAATTATAGGGGGCGCCCCACCCCCCTGGATCTGCCCCTGTCTACGATATAACTGAAATATTGTTACAAGTTGTTTTGAACACCATAACCTTAACCCTATTATAAATTAATTTCCTACACATTTGTCTATTATTACTTACATCAAATATATATGTTGATTACTGTAATAGATTGTATGTATTTCATTTACATCCATATCCTTTCTTGCGCATAGATAATTCAATTTTTTGCAGTAAAATTTGAATTATATATCAACTGACAATACATCAGTCAGATCTAGTTAGACATTTTATTGATTTAAACCAATTTTAAGACATTTTAATGCTTAAAAACTAAAAACAACAAACTCAACCACTAGTGTAAATAAACATTTTATAGTTTTGTATAATAGTGTTAATATTATGCCAATTATCTTCAACATGTGTTCACCATTTTAAAACATTTAAGGTGAGAGAGCGCGAAAAAAAACCATATTAGAAATTAAAAAAAATCATGAACCTTTGAGACGAAGCAAATATAGACGTCATGTTTAAACTTGGGCAAGAAGCATGATATAAATAAAGTAATAGAAAACAGGAGCATAATATATACAGATTACTATCGGTACTGTTGACTTTAAAAAGTCAAGATGTATCAGTTCTCTTCAATATAAACGAGTATTAATGTACACTCTATATTTTGGGGGACTTTTCCTCTATATAGTACGAGCATACATGTAAGTGATACTTATATAATGCTTACGATATTTGCTCTACATAGCGTTACTAAGAAGCAGGCCACTGTAAATGTTTGGTTTTTTTTCGATTGGCGTTATAATTAGTTGCATTTCTATAGCGTTATATCTTCGTTCTCATTCCATTCTTGTACATTTTGTCCTGGATCTTCTTAAAACTCATGGTAGTGGAAACAAGGATCTTCTTAAAACTCATGGTAGTGGAAACAAGGAGGAGTAAATTATAAAAACCGGTTTCGTAATCATCAATGATAAGAAAATGTCAAGTTTGTCACCGGGATTGATACTTGGTTTACTTCCGTAGTTTACTTCCGCGTCTTGATATGTGTTTTCCCAAATCATTACGCCCTCCACAATACAAAGATTGTTCATTTTCTGTTTTTCTGTAAAAACAAAAATACAGCCGTTTTCTCTTAATATAGATAACAATTAACAGATGTGTGTTGATAACTGTTTTTGATAATAAATTAAGATTGATGAATGTTCTACAACAAACATTAATTAACATCTCCCACCCACCTTAAACTCTTGATATGCCAGGAAATCTAAACTAATGGAAGCATGTCTTGTAACTAGGCTATTTGTCAAAATAGACTTATGTAAGCACGTGTTATAAATAGACTATATGTCAAAATAAATCTTGAAGATCTAAGATAAAGAAGAGAAGACAGAAAAAGAGCGGAAAAGGAAACTCCACATTCATACATTACAATATTTATATTGAGAATTACATACATTAAACAAGTACACAAATATAACAATATCCTGGGAAACATATCTCTAAAATAAATCTACAAACAACGTTGATGGCATAAAAACGTAGATATCTGTTAGTGGGTACGACGCGCTATCGGGTACGATCATAGTGGTTACGACGCGTCATGAGGTACGATCATAGTGGTTACGACGCGTCATGAGGTACGATCATAGTGGTTACGACGCGTCATCAGATACGATCATAGTGGTTACGACGCGTCATGAGGTACGATCATAGTGGTTACGACGCGTCATGAGGTACGATCATAGTGGTTACGACGCGTCATGAGGTACGATCATAGTGAAGAGGTTGGAATATCAAATAATTTAAGGCTTTGGGACCAAATATTCCGAGGGGCCTAAAAGAGGATAGCCAATATTAACTATCGTTAGAAAAGTTTGAAGATACCAAAGGGGTAATCATAATTCGAATATCAAAAATGGACAGACAACACAATGGCCAAAAGAAAAAGTACAAAAGGGCAAACAATCATCTACAAAATAGTACAGAGAAAGCTAAAGATTGTTACCTACATGTATGCCTGCAAGAGATTGGCCTTACTTGTGTGTAATTTTCAAACATAAATATATCTAATAAACAATGTCAGTGCTAAAACATTGACTACTGGGCTGATGATACCCTTTGGGGACTAATAGTCAAGCAGAGGTATCGACCGAGTGATAGCAGTAAAAAAAACGTGGAATTGACTTATCATTAAGTTGATAACACATATTTTTAATTAGAACCTCAGGCGAATGTTTTTAAGAAAAGGACGCGCAGCAAGTCTACATTATGTTCCAGTGTTTGTGGTGTGTACATCCATTATAATTAAATAGACTCTACACCAATGAAGAATAAGATACATTAATATTGAAACAAAAGAAGCGACCCGTATTGGATATAACGGATTTCTTTTCCCGCATTAGTACTCAAGGTTAAGACCGAACTACGTAGCAAAAGTCAATACACAGAAAAAATAAGCACAATTTATTCCGACTGTTTAATATTTAGTTCATTTACCAACATAATCATAATATGTTATCTAAATGGTTAAACCAATATCATGTTAAACCAATATCATGATATCGTTATTTATGTATTACATTTGTTTGTTGTTGTTGATAATCTGAGCATGATAATCTTAATACTAGATAAAAGATTCTATAAGATTTCTATCATAAAGCATATCTTAAATGATATATTGACTTGTTGACGTACATTCTGTTACGGTATGGTATTGTGGGGTGTTGATTTACATAAATTGTTTTTCTTTCTATCTATCCTTTAAGTGTAAATACAGTGTTAGTCTGTACATTTAGAAAGGTGCGAACTCAATTCAATTACCCGTAACCTTATGTAACATTAGTATTAAATCAGTCTTACACGAAGATCATTTATTTCTAAGATATTTATGCCTATTAGATATCAATCTGTTAGAAGTATTAATTATGGTATGTTGTCCCAAGATTATTGGTCTTGAAAACACAGACTCTACCTTCTTATCTAGCAGTCAATTAACTACCAGCATTTACTGACCCTGCCGTGGTACTGCCCATGATGATGTTGTCATTTACTGACCCTGCCGTGGTACTGCCCTTGATAATGTTGTCATTTACTGACCCTGCCGTGGTACTGCCCATGATGATGTTGTCATTTACTGACCCTGCCGTGGTACTGCCCATGATGATGTTGTCATTTATTTTTGTGATAGTGGTCTATTAGAGTGAAAGCGAATAAGTGCAGATATTGTTATTGTTTGTCTATATATGTATTGTCTTTTCACTTTTGAAAACCAAGCATCCAACGGTGGAGGATTAGTATCCCATTAGCCGATTTAATCCTACCATATTTTTGTGTATGCCCAAGCCAGGGACTGGATTTACATCGGAGGTAGTTCTTATGTGTTCAGTGATTTGGAGTGGATGGCGTTTTTTATTTATTTATTTATATACATTGTATATATATATATATTTTTGGAGTTGTTTATCATAACTGTTTAAGCTTGCTTTCCATTAACTGATTTATGATATATTATTGCCAGTAATACATTTTGTACATGTCTATTGTTTAACATGAGTTTTATCATGTTCTGTCTACTTGCTTTATAACTCTTTTAAAAGTTCTCATCCGCTGTTGCAAATATTATGCGCCGATGGTATCATCCACCCAGTAGTCAGTGCTTCGACTCTGACATGGTGTATTAAATACATTTATGTTTGAAATTAGTTCCTATATAATGGCATGTGTAACCTCAGCAGACATTGGATATCTTGTTTATGCCCTTTTGTTTATTTGCTCTCAAAGATTTTTCAATTATTTGGATTCCAATTCTGTTACTATGAGCGCACTTGTTCAAGATTAAATTAGATTTCTACGTTTTTATTGGATATATAACACATGATAATTTAACTAAAGTGGTCAAATAGTACTTCAAGCAAGTAAATAAATATAGATTCTCCTTCAGTTGCCCGTGGGTTACGATATTTCTCCACTCACCACTCAAGAGAGTTAAATTAAAAATTTTAACCACAAGCCGTAATAACCCACATGGGAAACTGAAGGAGAATTTGTTTCTCCCATTATTTAGCACGAACTTTATTTCAAAATTTGAAATTAATGCGTTTGAAATTAATACGGAGAAAGGCACGAGACATTTTAATCCTCTAGAGGATTACAGATTTTTCCACCACTGGTTGAGCGGGGTTAAAACGCCGTAATAATGGGAGAAGGACTTTTCCACAATATTTGAATTCCACGTAAGGTGGGGTTTTTTGTGTTTCTCTTTGATGATCAATATTAGTTTTTAATTTATTATAAATAATTTTGAATTTGAAGCAAGAATGTTGACCTCAGGCTTAAACTTAAAGAAATAAATCTTTAATGGTTACGATGCTATCTTGAACATAAACAATTCAATGAGCAATACATGATGCTCTTGTTACTTAATTGATATTGATTGGTCTAGAGTAGAAAACGACTGAGGCCAATAAAATACGTGAAAATAGAGGCAATTTAGATATATTCTAGGCAATTTTAATTAACATTCAACAGTTTATGGTACTACTGAGACATTTAATTTCTTTCCGTTCTGCCAATACAACTCAAAAGAAGCCATCTGAAATGACTGAATCAAGAAAGGCGGCAAGGCCACTTTAGTCTATCGTAAATTGTCTCTGAAATTTGAAAGGAGAGTAAGAATAGCTACTTTTGTTATATAATGTAACAACAGAATTGATACTATCTGCAAAGGAGAACAATTGATCATGAATAAAATTAACCATAAAAAAGAAGGTTGCATCAGCTATTTTTGAAATCAATATAAAGAGAATCATGCCTCATTTACCCACCTAATAGTACTTTATTTCAGAAAGATTACGAAACCTATATATAATATTTACATTAGGATATATCGGTTTGAAGTCTGTCAACGTTGGTAAATTATATAATACATGAGTATGTCTTTTTTGACGATTATCGCAAAATTGCGAATTTATTTTAAACAAATGTGAAGACAACGAAATAAGACGTCGAAATTCTAGATAACCGGTGGTTTCTGATAAACTTATGAAATACAGTTGTACCTAGCACACCCTGCCACGGGTATCAATCTAATCATCATATAATATGGTAATAGAGACAGCTTGTATAATTAGATGTAAAGTACAGAACCACCAATGTCCCATTCATATTCTATGCACTCGATGCAAAACATATCACTTTGTCCACTTAACCAGGTAACACCGGGCCTAGAAAAAAGACCAATACTCTCCTCAGATCAGCGTCTGGTGGATGTGCCAGACGGTACGTGTTATAAGAACACCACGCTTGTGACACGCAATAAATAAATAAATAGCAGCAGCTCCTAATATCCCCTCACCCCAATAGTTTGACGGTAGTGGTCGTCGGTGTCTCGGTCGGATCGTATATATCACTGATTCCTTCGTTGTAGCATTCAAAATATTCATCCATAGACCCATTCCATCTTTTTACCTAAATGATTTATGATTTGTAAGGTTGTTCTTGTTTGGCCTTATAGCTGAAACACAACTAACCTAACGTTAAGCGACAGTTAAACAAACTATTCGGTTTGCTTGTCCTTTCTGCATTTTGAATAACACTATAAATCTTTAACTCATCAACAGATATACTGTTTTGTACACCATGGAAATTATGTATTCTTTTACAAGGAATACATTTTTTTTTTACATTTACTGATATATCTGCACAAGAGAGAAAAAAATAATAAAACCAGAAGTGGTGATGAGTTAGTTTTTTGATTTTAAATTATTTTAAGATTGAAATCGAAATGTAAATACATGTAGATTAGATTTAATGATAAAAGTTATGTCACAATCACTGTATTTTTGTCTTGTTTTCTTTTAAACAGGATGAAGTTAACCAGGTGGTTACTGTCAACGTATGGTTAGAACAGGTATGTTGGTAACACCATTGTCTTTTATTATTAAATTGAGATCTTCGATATCTGTGTTAGAGTCATAAAATTCAATGACCGATATTGCATTCCTTGCTTTCTCCTTAAAATGTGGTACACACTATAAAGGTTCCGAGTAAAACGATATTTGCACGCAAACAAAACGAGAGAAAAACAAGATGGCGGAAATATATTGAATACATGTTGCAAAGAAATATGATGAAATGTAATTGTCACAGACTGAAATAATTGGTACTGTTGTAATATTGTAGAATATTTGTGCAATAACCCAATAATATACAATACAGCCAGAACATTTCCAGATTCTAATAGAAAAAAAAACGAAACAGGCAAAAACGATACTCTTAACATATATGTACATGACGCAAAAACGATATTCTTAACATATATGTACATGACGCAAAAACGATATTCTTAACATATATGTACATGACGCAAAAACGATATTCTTAACATATATGTACATGACGCAAAAACGATATTCTTAACATATATGTACATGACCGCTGACTTTCCCGGCTTGGAACAGACACTTCAATTAAAATTGACGGGATTATGCTAGTTATATGAGAACAAATACCCCATTTTAGGGAAAATAAGTGATCATGGAAGTGCTTCCCTCGTGTGAGTAAAATGCTAAACCTCACTGGGAGAGCAGCGCTGTTTTACTTTCTGTATACATGTTATATATTAAGCATTAATAATAGGCTCATACAATCCAAGACATTTTAATGACATGATTAAATAATAAATTAGCATTAGTATTTATTCCATTATGTGCATTATGTTATAGTTCAGTAATATGTGAATTTGTAATTGATATCTTTCTCAAGGAATGGCTTGACGAAAGATTGGTGTGGAAACCTGAGGAATATAATGGACTGGAAATATTGAGGATGCCATGTGACAAAATATGGCTACCGGATATAGTTTTATATAATAGGTGAGACATAAAATAATGTTTGCTTTGAATGTACAGAATGGAGTCATATTTACATTTTCATTTTATATACTGTGTCATCTATTTATGATTCACATACCCCATTTTATATCTATTAATCATTTACATACCCCATTTTGTACTGTCCATCTCGCTGGATACTAGTGATGGTTCTTATGACTCATAGCTTCACAGTGCATCACCAGGTGGTGGTGGGTGTGGCCTCATGATGAGGTAATAACATAGGAGGCCTGACCGTTGATCTGTAATTTCTTATTGTTCAAGGTTTTATTTTCTTTTGTTCTGAATTTTCCCCTTTTGTTTTGTTATGGTTTTTTGTTTGCTTGAATTATTTGCCTTTTTTTTTGTTGCTTGTTTTGGTTTTCGGTTTGTTTTCTGTTTACTTTTTGTTGTCATGGTTATATATTGTAACAGGATAGGTATTCACCCATAACATTTGTTTTTCTGCTTTCATCTGTAGATAAACAATGATAAACATACACATCATTCTAATCCACCCGTCAATGATTTTGAGTCTTTATATGTAAGCTGTGTATTAATCTATGTTGGAGAAGAATATAAAAGGTTCTGAACTTCCTGCTAATTGCACATTTAAAAAAGAAAACAAAAAGAAAGCAGCGTTTGTCTACCATTGGTGTTTTATTCATGATCATGTACAATGGAAGATATGCACAGAAAAATAACACGTTGATTTATTTCTTAATGAATATGATACCAAAAGGAGGAGTAATCTGAAGCCGTTAATCGATTTGATTTGATTGATTTTTTGGTGTTTTAACGCCACTATCAACAATATTTCAGCTATATCATGGCGACCAGTTTTAGTGGTGGAAGAAGCCAGAGTACCCGAAGAGAACCACCGACCATGGGCAAGCAACTGGTAAACTTTATCACTTGCGGCTGCGAGTCGAGTGCACCCGTTTTTGTGATTTACAAAGACGGGCGCGAACCCACGCCGTATTGGTGATATGGTTATATGAGTTGTTAGGTAATCCAACTACCTAACTCATTGAGTCACCCGGGCTCCCGTTAATCAAAGAAAAACAGACAATAAAATGGCCAAAAATAAAAAAGGTGACACAAGGTTAGAACAAACAATGATCCACAAAACGCTACATAGAAAACTAAAGATGGAGCAAAACGAACACCACTAAAACCGGAGATAAACTCATGTGCCCCGGAAGGGTTATCAGTTCCTGCTCCACTAGTGGCACCAGTTATGTTACTCTTGTTACAAAACCTTCGGATTATTTATTATGTATAAATCTTGTACAGACATATCAGGGGCATAGCATCATACCACTTAATTAACTGTGTGTACCTTTAGCAACCATTTTAACTCGAATAATTCGTTCCGTAAACCAGTTGGATGTTAGGGACCGTTTCTTTAAAAGTTTATCTTAAACGGTTTTTTTTTATTCCGATTAGTTAATTTATCGTTCACGACAGTATGAATTATTATCTATTATGTAATTTATAGCTGTAATTGTATTGAATTATCGTGGAATAGAATATGATTTATCAATATCTACAAAACAATTTACTGACAAAATTCGTACTGTTATCGACAATTATTTGTTTTGTAAGAGTTCACGATGCTTCACAACGTCTGGAAATCCTAGAAAGTTCAACATTGTGTAACACTGCTGAAGACTTTATTAGTGACAGTAATAGTTATGGATGGAAAACAATATTTAATTTACCATGTTCTTAGTAATCAGTCGTAGGAAAAGTACACGTAATCCAAGCCTTGCATAGAAACCTCAAGTAAAAACACATTAGAAATGTAATAGGGGGTTATGATGTTTAATACCTCCTTCAACAATATTTCAGTAATATTGTGTCAGTCAGTTTTAGTGTCGGAGGAAACCACCGACCTGGCTCAAGTCACTGACAAACTTTATCACATAATGTTTTATCGAGTACGCCTTGCCCTGAGCGAGATGCGAACTCACAACTTTAGTGGCAATAGGCGCTGATTGCATATATAGTTGTTAATCCAATTGCCATTCGATCACGACCACGGAGGCCCTCATTTAGATCTATCAATGTTTATACAGCATCACAAGCTACCAAAAATAAACCACTTGGCTGAGACAAAGGGAGATTGTCCATGCATGGAGTGATTTTAGAGCACAAGGGCGATCCAGGTACAAAACCGACCACGACACAATCAAATCCTCCAGACAGTCAAAACTCCCACAAACTCTCTCGATCGATCGAGCTAACATTTCTAACATTTGATATCCTGTCTCATATATAATACCCATCATATATTATACTGTTAAAATATCTCCATTCAATTCTTATAATTGGTTTGCTCTTTTTGACACGTAATTTAGACATCAAAAGAGTGATATTATGTTCTGCATTTAGGCATAAATCATTTTTGTCACATCTTGAAAGATATTCTGTCTTTGAATCAGGAAGTTGTTTTCTCTATTTTTAATTAGTAACAAATAAATTGTGACCACGCACATCTTCCAGACTTGTTTTGTAATTGTGCTGCGTGATAGGCATTCTTAAACCCATGTAATCGATGATTTAGATTTTTTTTAATTTCCTGCAATTTGCATATTGAACATTTCCTCCAGAATGTTCGAATGAATAACAACTTGTTTACGGTATGATGACAAAATGATGTTCAAATAGCTAAATACAAATATATCTATATAACAATATGTGTAGTATATGTTCGAAAAGATGAAAACATGTTCAATATATCTAAATAACAATAAAATGTATATGTACAATCATGTTACAGTCTGTGTACTGTTCGTCCGGACGGTATAAGAACATGTTCAAATAGCAAATAGCATTTGCTTACTACGTTTCCAGTAGGACGAGACATTTTCAAACATCTAAATAACAATTTGTTTACTATGTGTCCAGTAGGACGAGACATTTTCAAACATCTAAATAACAATTTGTTTACTATGTGTCCAGTAGGCTGAAAACATGTTGCAATAAATACTATATATCCAGTAAGATTAGACCATGTTCAAATAATAGCAAATAAAGTATAACATTTACATATGGACAGTTGTGGTCGCGATCGCATGGTAGTTGGATTTACAACTACGTATGCCACTCACCAGCACCTGTCACCATTAACGTTGTGAGTTTGAATCCCGCTGATGGCGGGGTTTACTCGATACAACATTATATGATAAAGTGTGTCAGTGACTTGAGGCAGGTCGGTGATTTTCGTTCGGTACTCCAGTTTCCTCCATCAATAAAACTGACACGATATAGCTGAAATATTGTTGACAGTGGCGTTAAGTATCATAATTCCCTTTATAAAACTGGCATTATATTTACAGTATTTAGCCGTTACACTATGCTATAAGTAGAATGGATATTAGCATTAACACATAAGGCCAATTTAATACAATACGAGACAATCGTTAGATTGATTTATTGGTGTCTGATTGGCCATTTTATCCCAATTATATCGGATCAACTAGGTTCAGTACCAGTGGAAGATAAGATAAAAACCGGATCATTAGTTAACAATAACAATCGTAGGTGTGCATGTATATAAGTATGTATCGGGTCAACTCTCTCATGTATATAAGTATGTATCGGGTCAACTCTCTCACAAATTGTAAAAGATCGAACAAACCCTTTCTTGACCTAATCGTGATTACATATTGAGCCGTATCATGGCGAGAACGAGTTGCATTTTAGTGAGATGGTCATACGAAACTGAAACAAAGAAACAAAAATCCACAAGTAGACATGTACCTGCACTCGAACACATTATCCTGTGTTAACCGATCCGATGAATTAATCCTCGTGGAGAAGCAGAAAATGTCAAGCTTTTTAAAAGACCCGACTAGGTATCGAAACGTACTCGAAATGAACACGTTATCAAATTAAACCACATAATGATAATATGTCTTATACTGTATATTATCGATTGCCTAAAGATTACTGTTTGATTTATCGATTGTTCTGTTGTTTAATGTTAATTATATATTGAAGACGTGAACACGCTTACAAACATTAACTCAGCTTGTAGATAACGAGGATATTTGGATGAACGTACGGACAGATGTTTGATTGTCACAAGTAAAAGGGGGAGATAATTGATAGGGTTTACAAGTTCACCACCCTCAATCATTACATTCAATAAGTCAATCTTTAGGAGCTGCCAGTTGTATTTTACACGTAAGGAGCTCTATTTTCCACCAATGACAAGGCACTAAATTCTATTCCATCCTAATATAATAGTGATTGTTTTATTCCACTCAACACGTGGTCGCCTGTTTAAGAGGATTTGTACGTGCTATCTAAACACCGAGCTCTTTCAAAATTATATAATTTAGGAGACAGTTCAGTAATTTTTTTTATCAAAATAGTAAATTGTAAACTATCGCAAACAAAAGTAGCAAATCCCATCTTTAATGTATATACTATATATTGTGTTACTCGTAATAGCCCAAGCCAAAGATTGGAATATAAGTGATTGAGTCAGTAATCGTTCAACGCTTAATGAATAGTATTTCAGCTATATCATGTGGAAAATGATGATATCTGCTTTTCAGCTGACCAATACAATGAGCTGAAGTTTTATAGTGCTAGTTCCATGAAACAACTCCACAGTTAGATATGTAAATTTTCTATTGATTCTGAGTCAATCAGTCTTTCTTCTTACTCCTCAATGCCGCATGCATAGCGAAGAAATTTATATTATGGTATTCGAATCCACGCACTATTTTTTTCGAGGCGAGCACGTTGAACTTTACACCGCCGAGGCGACTGAAATATAGTTTAACTTAAATATGACATTTAAAATAAAAAAAATAATGGTTTAGGGTTTAGTCAAAACAAAACAATTGAAATAATTTCAAAACTTTACAATTATTTTGTTGTTGTTGCAGTGCTGACGATTTTACATCTGGATATATGCAGAGCAAAGCCATGGTTTCGTGTAATGGAACTGTTTTCTGGCCTCCACCAGCCAAATTTAGAAGTTCGTGTAAAATAGATATCACATTTTTTCCATTTGATGATCAAACTTGTAAAATGAAATTCGGATCATGGTCCTATGATGGTTTCCAAGTGGATCTAACGAATCGTTCCACATTTGTGGATCTTTCTAATTATGTATATAGTGGAGAATGGGAACTACTTGATATTCGAGTAATTAGGAATGAGGTATACTATGCATGTTGCAAGGAACCTTATCCCGATGTTACGTTTACAATTGTGATACGACGAAAAACGCTATATTATTTATTCAACATTATATTTCCATGTTTATGGCTTTCCATACTGAGTTTATTAGGATTTTGGTTACCTCCAGATTCAGGAGAGAAGATTACGTTAGGAATAACTGTTCTTCTGGCCTTTTCTGTCTTTATGCTGCTAATTGCTGAAAATATGCCAGCAACCTCTGAATTTGTTCCTTTGATAGGTAAGCTTACATATTTTTATAATTTTGTTTTTCAAAGATTTTTCCATGCTGAACATATTGAAAATATATAATTAAGGGAACATAACATAACGTCAATGTCTTAAATTTTTGTATATTACAAAGAAATAGTTATCAGCTATGCATTAATAATATGTCAATAGGTGTATCGGAAGATAGTGCAAAGTTGGATGCAATACAAATTTATAATGCATATGCATATATAATGCTAAATACCACACCAATACAGTACAACGCTGAATATCACCCTGATACAGCGCAACGCTAAGTCCCATACCATTATAATACAATGCTGAATACCATACAGATATAGTACATTTTGTATACCATACCGATGTAGTACAATTTTGTATACCATACCAATATAATACATTTGTTTGTATACCATACCGATAATGTACATTTTTTTATATATAGTATACCAATATAATGCATTTTTATTTATCATACCAATATATTACAATGCAGTATACAAAGCAGATATAGTGTAAAAGGGGTCCGGGTGGCTCGATGAGTTAGGTCGTTGGATCTAACAGCTCATACACGCCTATCACCAATACGGCGTGGGTTCGCTCCCAGCTTTGTAAATTACAAAAAGGGAGCACTCGACTCTCAGCCGCAAGTGATAAAGGTTACCAGTTGCTTGCCCAGGGTCGGTGGTTCTCCGGCTTCCTCCACCACTAAAAATGGTCGCCATGATATAGCTGAAATATTGCTGAAAGTGGCGTTAAACACTAAAATTCAAATTCCAATTCCAATTCCAATATATTACAATTCGGTATACAAAGCAGATATAGTGTAAAACTTAATATAGCACAAATATATAGTACATTACTGAATAACATGCCGTTATAGTACAAGTACAACGCTAAATACCAAACAAATATAGTACAATTCTATATACCATACCAAGCAATGAAGTAGAAAGCTGAGTACCATCCAGAAAACTAAATCGATATCGCATGATATTCAATATTATGCTGCTAACGCTGTGACTCCGGCCATATTAGCAGGTTAATTAGGAGATAACTGTATTGTATTTGAAAATTTCACGGCATCAATTGGGGATTTGATGGTCGTAAATTGAGTTTACTGGCGATGCCGGAACCAGTAAACGGATATTTGCGACGATTAACTCGACAATTGATGCCATGAAAATTCAAATACAATACAGTTATCTCCATTCTAATGTAATCATGTGTAGGATAGACATACATCATATATGTATATTTTCGTATTATTGACAAGATGACATAAGCGGTAATCAGCTAAAATTGAAAAAAAAATAGTTCATGCTATTTCAACCGTGGAATTGGTGAAAATTACACCATTAAATCGACAATTGATGCCGTGAGATATTTAAATACAATTCAGTTATCTCCATTCAAATGTAATCATGTGTATTGCTACATTGTTGACAAGTTGACGTAAGCGGAAATCGTCTAAAATATCTCATGATTTTCAACCGTGGAACTGATACCATGACAATTACAGCATTGTCCAATCATAAACCAGGGATATTAAACAACTACATTTTTTTTTGTCCATTTTTTTTCTCTTTATCATACTTGTACTTGAACGCTGTGGTTTTGTTCTAAATTGTTTTATAACACTTTAATCCTGCATTATCTTATAATCAAAACTCATGACATGCTACAGTGTTCAACTGCATTACACTTGTTGTCAATTAATAAGTGTGATATTAGTTTTCTGCTCTCATCATGGATTTGACAGTGTGATAACCTGGTTAACACTGATTAGAAGATATTTTCTTATTTAAATTAGTATACCATTGAGTTCGTTGAAATGTTAGATAATGCATATTTCACGTATTCTGCGACTCTTAGGAATTTAATTTACGACTTATGATGCCAAGTATTAAAGCATGAACGCCTTATCTTGTTCATCGAACTTTATTTATTACACATTTTTCGAAGTGTGAATGTTTGATTAACTTTATGCACCCATTTAAAAATAAATGGGAGGGGGGAGGGGCTTCAGTGATTGATGTTTACGCAAATAGCCTTTTTCTTAACAAAAAGGGGGCATCAGTGATTGATTTTTACGCAACATATTCATTTGTTGGAACATAAATCTGATTAAAAACTGTCGTGAAATTGACATGATAATTTGTGTCAGCTGTTTTGTGTTTTGCTATTCAATTACATGGTTACATTTCCTTTCAAATCAGTTTTCCTAAAATACAGGAAAACAATTAATAACGAAGGATTGCATATATCACGTTGTAGATAAGATGTTTAATTTTCTGTTAACCTTACTGTCAATGTTGGCGTAGGACGTCAGTTGTCTGTGCAATCTACAGCGTGATAAACAAAATGTCAACTTTAGCTGTTTGGGAATTAAGTTCTAAAATATGTTACATCTGCAAATGTCAGTTTAGTTAGAAAATAAATGTACATTAAACTCATTACATAATTTCAACTTCGTCGAAAAACATCTACTGCATTGTTCCTTTTTGGGTTATCTTTTTTATTCATTGTGGGGCACCTTTACATTTCTGAATTTCTCTTGTCGAACCAAATACAATGCACTAATAGCAATATTATCGGAGATTCTTTCCTTACTTTTCCTAATTTATTTTCTATGTTGTAGATTTCTCTCCCCCGCCCTAATTTGTTGGTGAACACAATCGCAGGACTCTTTACCAATCCATCACCACTTCTGTATTTTTTTTTAAATTATCTATAATATTATTTTAAGTCATAGCTGTCAATCTGTCCAAGTCTTTATTGTTTCAAATACTGATATTCAAATTTCGCATATAATTAACTTATAAGCATTTCTGGAATAATTTTATAGTCAAAATTCTGGAATGCCAAAGATTAAAAAATCAGTAAGTAAAGCAAAAGACGTAAACTATTTAAGCCAAAATTGGTTACGATTACCTACAATGATTGACCTTCATCTCTATTTACCAATTTTTACTCAAGATGAACGATATTGTTCCTTGAGTGGCTTCATAACTTGATATTGAAGGTCCTTTCTAGACAGAGGTGGTCACGTAATTATATTGTGAACCATCTGGAGGTATTAGCTTAACATTAACTTGAATTAAATCTGACGAAATTATCTGCCACGCGACCACTTGATCAGAGATTAGAAAATTATGTTTCCGCTTATCTAAAGCAAGAGTAAAATTCCTATATGACTGAACAGAGAAAACATCTAATTAACAAGCGAAAATCTCTGTTTTTGTTCTAAGAAAGTATCTGCTATTATTGTACTGAAATCTGTGTTTTTGCTCCTGTTTTTAAAAAATCTCAGCTTTTATTCTTACAATAACTCTGGTATTATTACAAGAATTTCTTCATTTGTTCTGAGGAAATTTCTGCTAATTTCTAGGAAATATATTAAAATAGTGTATTTTGTTGAAATATTTTGTACAGCATCTTCTGTAGCAAGCATGTACATTGTAGAAAGCCAATACGTGAATAGTTTTATTGGAAACGCATGTTTCCAACAATTTATTTAAATGTCAATAGCATTTCCCTGACATATAGTCATGGTTTTGTAAGAAAACTTGATGATATCAATGGGAAGATCAGACGTCGAAGGAATAGAATAAACAATGTTCTACAGATCACTATACAGATTGAGCAACACGACCCGCACAAAACAAAACAGGGGGTTAAGTCCGTTATTCCGAAAGGGTGGTAGTTCCTGTGATTACCATAAACGGAAGATATTCGTGGTCATATCCAAAGGCCCTGTATGCAGTCTGCTTCATGAATAAAATAAGCATAAACATATTGCAATGTTATGCTGTTAGTCTTTATTGTTTTATCATAAATGTATGTTATACTTTCAAATTGTTCTTTTCTGTTATTTCAGGTATATATTTAACATGTACCATGGGAATGACCTCCATGTCAATTATCCTAACAGTATTTGTGCTTCAATTACATCACGTGGGACCACATCAAAAACCTGTTCCAAAATGGCTGCGTATGTTATGTTTTGATTGCTTAGCCAGAATTATGTGTTTGAGACCACCTAAACCTTTACATTCTCTACATTGCCATTATCCACAAAATGACATATATTTAGCGCAATTTTATGACGATATTACTAGCAATAACTGTAACGGAAGTATTCCGAACTTCCGGAATAATGCCAATTATAACAATGACAATAATACCAATCATATCCATGAAAAAAATACAGAAGTAGAAGTTGACAATACACAGGAACGGATTACCAATCATTTAAAACTGTTGATAGACAAACAAGATTATGAAGATAGACATCAATGCATTGTCAACGATTGGCGATTTGTTGCATTAGTTATGGATAGAATATTATTTTGGTTATTCCTATCTGCGACAGCTTTGTCGTCTATCGCTATCTTGATCATCCGACCTATGATGAAACCCCAGGTTTAAGTGCATGTACATTTACATACATGACTGTCAAATCAATTTTACGTATTTCATGTTTTTCATTTTGTTTTCGTCTTTCATAATCACTATTCAATGTGTCTGAATGAATACTTGACGAATTCAATAAAAAGTTCAATAGGCTTAAATTAAAAATGTCTTAAATGTAAGGACATCGTATTAAACTTCATTTTATTTATTTGATTGACGAAGTACGATATGTATGAGAAAACAAACAGATCCAGAATGACCCCAGGTCAAAAGATACAAGCGCTATAAAATATATGGTACACATTAACTGACTTTAACTAATATGTGCTAATTCAAGAGTATTGCCAGCAGATGCTTGTAGAAATAAAAAGGTTGATTTATCATACTAACATGACGTCATTTTGCTATAATCACGTGACATTATACATGTATATTTCGCAGGTTTCCTTTTTATATCATATTATTACATGTCATGTTAAATTGAAACTTGAGTATGTTGTATATGAAAGTGTATGTGTGTCTTCACGATGAATACCTAAATGACTTGTATCAAGTAATTCATGTATGCATGGGCGTGTATGTAGAAAATGGCTGACAGTCTGTTTACATAATGCAACATCTATATTGGTTCATTTACATGTATAAACTAGCTAACAATCTGTTCATACAATGAAATATAGTTTTAGTTATCGTACCATAGTCTGTGTCACATGATTCAATTTTCCAAAATATGGTACTTATTTTTCATATGCCCATTCCTAACCCTTTTGCATTGAAATTCAATTGATTTACGTCATCACAAGATAAATATTCCATGTTTTATATTCGTCCTTGACAATGTGAATGAATAGATAAATCCTTAATTTTCTCTATGGAGATTAAACATACATGGTCGCCATTTTTGTTCCTAATGGATTGCTTACCTCGATTCGTTAATTTTTTCATTTTCATTTTCAATAAATATTGTCTGTTTATATTTAGCCATACTTGAGTTAAATATGAAAACAATGTTTTCTCTCATCGTCTGACAATATTTCGTTCTCTTTATACCAAATGATTGACAATATAAAGAATTCAGAAGATATCTGACCAAATTCTACAGTGTTTAACACCACTTTCAACAATATTTCAGTTATATCGTGGCGGTCAGTTTTATTAATGGAGGAAACCGGAGTAACCTGGAGAAAACCATCGACCTGTCATAAGTCACTGAGAAACTTTATCACATGATGTTGTATCGAGCACACCTTGTCATGGGCAGGATTCGAACAATTTTAGTGGTAATAAACACTGATTGTATAGGTACAAAATGTAGTTGTATAAAGGACAATAAGCTTTTTTTCATAGATCAACAATAAAAAAAATATATGAAAAGTGTCTTAACGATAATTCAAGGAGTAAATCCTAACATGTTTTATATGTAGAAAAAAACCCCTAGAAGGTGAATAATTGAGGAGAAAAAAGGTTGGGATCGATTACGGATTGTGATCACATCCTGCTCCTGCGTCGTTTTGGGTACTAGTATTGTGGTAAGTAAAGTTATTCACGTGATTAAATACCGTTATTGTTCAACGGTTCGTAGATGGAATATTAGACAATTTTTCATTGACAAATTACAATTATTTCCTAAGTTACATTTCTTAAATGTACTCTCTACAAGGGTAAATAAATAACAAACACAGACATTCAACATTTATCCTTTGTGCCATGTCTGTTACCGGTAATATTTACATCAAACGTAATGCAAACCCCATCGATAGATCATATGCTTTAAATTGGTACTTTGTAGCGTCAGATGCTATAAATAAGATTGCGAAAATGCGATATTACAAAAAAAAGCTTACTAAAGTTATCTGACCTGATAATTTTTTAATATAAAACTGTGAAAAAAAGATATTGTTGTCTTCTGACATATCTGGATTACGTACTTATTTACTTTCTAAATTAGTAAAAAGGCTATTGATGCAGATGAGTTTCAAAGTTTATTTACACACATTACAAAAAGTAATATCGCCTTTATTGCTGTTTAACAATCACTGTAAGGTAACCAATAATGTTATATTGGTTAGACAGTTCGGTATTTTAGTTTATTATTCAACGACCTCATGACATCATAATAACGTTTTATGCATTTTAAGTTTATTTGTGATATTTCTTTTAAAACATTCATCCACATCTTGTTTTTTCCACTTTTAGTATTCTTTCAATGTTGTTTTGTTTTTCTGATTTTAACTCCATTTATAATTTGTCATATACACGACCCTACAAAAATACTGGGTCTTAAACTATTTAAGAATACGGGTATATATGGTCACGGCCATCCTTAAAAAATCCACAAGACGACGATCATTTATTATCATGTGTGAAACGGGACGATTTCTTACTCGTCCGACTTATAGTTTTGTTTTTTTGTGTGAATGCTGTTTCCATTTATCAGAAGTAATTATTTAATGTGTTAGGAATTCATTGAAATCGTATGAGCTGTCTGAATTGATGTATTCAATTATTTCCTGTAATACGGATTCTTGCTAGATTTTAATTTCATTCAATATGTTTGTCCTTGATAAGTATATTGTTGTGTATTTCAATACAATGAAACTTAATACAATAGAATCTGAAATAAATTGGTGAAATAAACATCTTGTGAAACGAAATATAAATCCTTGTTTTTATATACTAAAGGTCATCGTGGTCACATATTTACATCTGCAATAACACTCTCCAGTACAGAGATCATCATTGCTTCGTATCAGTTCATTTAGTAAATATTCTACAGCAATTTACTGCGAGACTACAAATGTATGTCATTTGACTGGACTACCGTGTCATCTGTCCGTGAGGTTGGTAAACAAAAACAACGAAAGAATGCATGGTTTCTTATGACATCAATCAATGGCGTGGCAGAGGCGATAGTGGTTGTTGTGGAATACCCATAATCCTTTGCGTGGAGATTCATGTACAATAATGGTTTGTGAATTTGTATCGTGGTTGTCGCGAGGTATACTCGATCCAACTTGATTGATTGATTGATTGTGCTTAACGCCAACTTTAGCAATATTTCAGCTATATCGTGGCGTGACCAAATTTATTGACAACTCTATAAAACATTCAGATTATATATACAAATAAAAGAAACATTAAAAAGATAAAACCATATCTTGAGAACGTTTGATATCAAACTATATTTTTGTATGCAAATTAATCTCCTTTAAAAATTTCACAATTGTGTCGCCGCGACATTTGTAAATAAATTATATAAGTTGTTGACATTGTAGAATGTTTGCCGAACATCGGCAACATCTACGCAGTCTATTAAAACATGTTTAATTGAAAAATTGGAATTACACGGAATACATTCCGGTCGTTCCTCATTGTTTAACATATAACTATGAGTAAGTCTACCATGACCTATGCGACACCTGGTCAAGACTACTTGTTCCTTCCGATTTTGACCGTAAGAACAAGGAGTCTTGCCAACTAGGGAATGTATTTCGTGCAATTTGTTATGAATTTGCTGATCCCAGCTATCTTGCCAACGTCTTAAAATATATTTCACTATAAAAGGTTTAAAATCTGTGTATGGAATAGAACAATTAGATATAGGTTTATCCAATGCGTCCTTGGCTTCCTGGTCGACGACTGTGTTCCCATGGATACCTATATGACTAGCAATCCATGTGAAAATAACATGTTTATCAATAGCAACAAGGTTTTTATAAATTTCAACTATTTTTAAAATGAAAGGGTTTTGAGTTTTACAACTCTCAATTGCCAACAGGCAAGAAAGAGAATCTGAACAGATCATGAATTTACTCGCAGAGGCAACGAACTTCAACGCAAGAAGAATTGCATTAGCCTCTGCACTGAAGATCGAACTGACAGATGGTAGCCGAAGAGAATCGACCTGCTGTCCGAAAACAGCTACCGATGCTACTCCATCACCATCCTTAGATCCGTCAATATAAATTGCAGAGTATTCAGATGTTACCGATCTAATTTCAGCAAAATGTTGCTGAATTAGTAAAGGGTTTGTTTCAGATTTTCTGCATTGTGTAAATTCAAAATCAAAGATAGGTTTAGGGTTTAACCATGGAGGATTTTCAGGAATTACAATAGGCGCTACGTCATCCAAATTTATATCAGTATTTTCAAAGTGTGATTTTACTCGGAGTCCAAAAGGTTGAATTGTATTGGGTTGTTTATGTGTGCAATAACAGGACAATAACAAAATAAATTACTTAAATAAAAATTATATAGAAAAATAGGGATGAAATGAGTAAACAACGGCAACTACTTTTGACTGCAGCTGTTGTATGATAAGTTGGGTGGACTAAACAATTTTAACTTTAGTTGCAGCTACAATGTGCGTACATTTTTGCGAATTCTACATAGGGTCAATCGCCATGTACTACACCCATCTATGGTCCACGTTCAGACCTTCTATATTCATGTTTTACCTGACAGCTCCCATCGAGATGATTCTTATTATCCAACAGGGAACGTGTTGAGCACGATGAACCGTTACCAAAATCCATGGCTGATACATGAAATACAATACCAATACATTTAATCACAATCTACAGAGAAGAACGAAACCAATGAAACACAAAATCACAATCCGAATATGTGACATGTGCTCTTAATAAACAAGATACCCTCACGGATTCCAACAAAAAAGTAAAAAAAAAACCGAAATGAGATCCAACGCGTCTGAGCAATATTTTTTCAGTTACTTAATGTATCATTGTGAAGTACTTACTGGATTAATATAGGATAGGTCCACAGAAAAAAGGCTGGGTTGAATTATGCTGATGTTATAAAACCTCTTAAAGTATCAATAAATTATTGTAAACTCCAGTGATTAATCGTAATGTTAATATGTGCCACATTCTTTATAGTTGTACCTATGATTACAACGACGGCTTCAATCTGACAAGTTTGTAGTCATTTTTATCTAGTACGTGTTACTGTTTTACACACAACACCTTCCACATCGCAATATAATTGAGTTGTACTTTTGTACTTCAAAACGAGGAAATCAGTCTTGGCAATCAATTAGGTCATTATTCATAACATAACTGATAAACAAAAATAACCCACAAGCAACAGAGAAAGATGTCAGAATGACGGTTTATTTCATTTGTTAGTAATGTTGCTTAATGAAAAGATAAAAAGTAATTTAAGGCAACACTGTTGGGACGCTAAATGTCTTTCATTTGTTAGCATGGACTAAATAGGAAATAGATACAGCAGTTTGACGACATAATATCTAGCCTGTATTGAACATAGATACAGCAGTTTGACGACATAATATCTAGCCTGTATTGAACATAGATACAGCAGTTTGACGACATAATATCTAGCCTGTATTGAACATAGATACAGCAGTTTGACGACATAATATCTAGCCTGTATTGAACATAGATACAGCAGTTTGACGACATAATATCTAGTCTGTATTGAACATAGATACAGCAGTTTGACGACATAATATCTAGCCTGTATTGAACATAGATACAGCAGTTTGACGACATAATATCTAGCCTGTATTGAACATAGATACAGCAGTTTGACGACATAATATCTAGCCTGTATTGAACTTTAGGGACGGGTTTTCCTGTATGAAAAGTCCGAGTTGCTTGCGGCGCGGATTCTGTCGTTAGAGTAAAAATCAGGAGAAATAAGCCTCTCATATTGATTGCAAGCCACATTATCTACTGGCCATTGTATGTTCTTGCTTTTTCGGTTACGGCTTCTGAAAACCCCTTTGCTATCTTAAATCTCTTTTCTATGAAGTAATTATCTCCCTGAAGATATATACTACTTATTTCATTTAAAAATGCTATCAATCAACATAATCATTCACTTTCACTTCGGTCCAAAAAAAAGACAAAACTAATAAATAAGTTCTCTAAGCAGTAAATCAATATTAGCAAAACTGCCAAAGAACATCAATTATTCTGTCAAAAATCAGGTAACAAAGCAAACAAGAGAGAAAAAAACATAAGTATTGGAAAACAAATAGATATACAATTTATTTCACATGACGCGTTTCTGGAATGACCTTCATCAGGTAGGGACGTTCATAATATGACCTTCATCATGTAGGGACGTTCATAATGAAATGCCAAATAATGTAAAGGACTTCGGGAGCATAAACAATTACTTGTATCTGTGCTATACGTGTATAGATGTACATATCAAGGAATAAAAAATACAGTGATCGCTTTCTTAAATATATAAGAACACATACATAGATATTGAATATTTATTTAGTTGGTAACTGTATCCCGGCTTTCGCGACCATTTACATAAGTTATTCAAGACTACACAATTGTAAAGTAAACAAGAGTTTCGTTTGTTAAGTGATACATTTGTTAAATCAAATTCTTTTCCCAGAAATACCAACTATCAAATTTAAGTTATTACTCTAGAAGTTATAGAGTGGTCATCTATACTAGAAATCTACTTTCTTTAGGATGGATGCTGTGTATGAAATCAGTAGGAACTAAGCTTGATCTTTAATGAGTTTTGTATACTTTTGGGTTCTTCTGTTTCTCTATGTTATCCTTTATCTATTTGTTTGTTTGGTTTTGTATTGTAATAGTATTTTGCTTCTAGCTTATATTAGAAAACAGAAATGACAAATGACAGTGATTATGTAGGCGTGTATACAAAGAATTATTGAGTGAATTCGTGCGAGGACATTACGATTCAAGATTAATCCGGATTATTCACAATGAGAGAACATGTTTGTGATAACGACAATTGTAAGGGAATAAACTGCGTCTTAGAAACCGATGAATGTCTTCAGAATCAGCCTGAGTGTAGACTTTCCGCCTCGTTCATATATTAGATTACCATCATGAATCAAAGTGATATTTATTTATTTCAATTACCATCAAATGTGTGTTGAGATTTCAGTTCTTATTTATTAATAGCAGCACACTCCCTTTCCAACAAAAGTAATTTTGGCCCATTTATTTGTCAATTAAAAGGTAGATATTAAATATACGTTTCTGGAATAGCCTTCATCGTATCCGCCCATAGTCAAAAGATTGAAAAGCCAAATAATATAAAGAGTTTTTGGGAACCAGTAAACCAAAGAGTCTAGAGATGACACCCACAATCGGCTAATGTTATCTGGGCCTGAGAGAGGTTGACCTTAGTTTTTATTAAGTTACATTATTGAAGACCTGTATATTTTAAATATAGATATATCTTATGTTCAAATGTAAATGTCGAAGCACAGAGTGAATGAGTGTGTCATTATCATTTAAAGCCAACTCAGCAACTGTTAATCTATATCATGGCGAAAACAAGATAATTTTAAATAGGATGATGATGATACCCGCTTTGTACTAAACCAACACGCTTAGTTGGATAATTTCATAGTGCTATCTCACTGAAACAACAGTCCGCGGATAGACATGTCGCACCATTCGAATACATTAACCTGATTCCGGGCCAACCAGTCTTTGTGCTTTCTCCTTAATGCTGCACGCTTAGCAGAGAAGAAGCAAATACGAATTCTATAGTCGATAGGGGTTCGAAACCACTATGTACCTCACTCGAGACGAACACGCTAACAATTACCATCGATGCGGTTCAACGCACATAATACTGGGCAGATGATGCTGTTAGGAATTACCAATCTACCAGCAGAGGTGTCGAATCAGTGATTGTAATTAAACGTAACACAATTATATGGGTATATTTGTGATCCCGGTGGTATTGTATCATTGCCCATCACCACTATAGTTGTGAGTTTGATTCCCTTCCCGTGGATAGGTCTTGTTAATAAAACTTAATGTGATAAATTGTGTCAGTTACTTGCCACATGTCGTGGTTTCCTTCGAACACTCCGTTTTACTCCAATAATAAATTTGGTAGCCACGCTAACAACATAAATGCTGTTGAAAGTAGTGCTAAATATCCACACTAAAATCCTTACACATTTCTGCAGCCAATTTGGTACGATTAACAGTTCTTTGCAGATATGTACTTTACAAATTGATATTAATTTTGAAAAGTGCAATGAGGATAAAATGCAGTTGTATATATGGTAAAAATGTGTTGATGCTAATAACATGAAACTTATAAAAGGTCTGTTCGACTTAAGATATATTTTACCACATGATATTCATAATATTACAACATGTAATAAATATAATGACCAGAAGCTATACCAACTCATATTCATGCATACTGACTTGTGTGCGAAAAATTGAGATCATATTATTGCAGGCGGTACTTGAATTTTGTCAATATTAACAGTCACCAAGGAAAAAATGCATCTATAAAAATAAAAGAGCAAGAAAAGGAACAACATATTTTCAACTGCTGTATCTAAGACTATTTCAACTGCTGTATCTAAGACTATTTCAACTGCTGTATCTAAGACTATTTAAACTGCTGTATCTAAGACTATTTCAACTGCTGTATCTAAGACTATGTTTTTAACATAGATCAAATATTTAAATCTGACGCATCTAAGTCATAAAATCATTGTAAAATCTTATTTATGAAGGCTGCGATTTAACAACTATAGTTGGCTCTTTGAAGGAGTTTTTATTCTATGTCAAAATATAGACAGTCTGCTGGTAGAACTACATTGTACTAGGACTAACTAGCACTTCAATTAGTACATTTACATTTCATTCCATATTATATTGCTGTTTTATATTTAATATTAACTTCTAATATATTGATGACTCGTTTATTCTGGTCTCCTATGAATAACAACTTCGTCAGATGTTTATGACTAATTTATATTTAATTTTACAGAAGTACTATGTATGATTCGTTTGTTTTAGGAGTAATAATTGTGTTTAGCCAACGACTTCCTAACTAGTAGTAGTCAGTTAACTACAAACATTCACTGACCCTGCTACGGCCATGTCCAAGTTTATTTTGTCTTTCATATTTGATAGTGTTTTTGCTGTTTTTAGTGCCAGTGAATCTGTGTAAGTTGTTCTATTGGTTGATTATACCTATATTGCTCACAGAGACCGGGAGTACTAGGATTCCATTTACCTCCTTAATTCTAGTCAGATATATGTGCCTGTCCCAAGCATGGACCTAAATGTCTATCGGTATGCGCGTGCGTGTAACATTTTCTTCACACCAAGAAAAATAAAACAAATAAAATACAATATCCTCCAATCTTTTGACTATGAACGTATCTGATGAAGATTATTTTAGAAACGATTCGTGCGTACTAATTTAGATATATCTGTTGTTATTTCGTTTCCTCTACATTAAGCTTGCTTATTATCAATATTTGCTTTATTTATGAATCATTATAAAATATATTTCATCGCGGATGTCGATCAGTACTTTGTCAACGAAAACAATAATAAAGGGTTAATTACAGAATGCCTAGATTGACGATGACAACAAATATAATTTACTAGTATTGGTGATATTTATGTATATAAATATTGTTCAACAGTATAACCTCTGCAAAGAATAGTGTGTTGCTTCTGTTTCCAGGAGATCGATTATTTATGGACCAAAAAAAACTGTTGATCTAAAAGTGATCTTTACACTACACAGTAAATAACGGAATATCTTATCAAATTCTGTTGATGACAACGGCAAGCAGCAATACAATGTTTTACAGAGAACTGTAAATATTAAACACATCGTTCTTGAAAATCTACAAGTGGTAAAGCGAAAATATGCACCATAATATACCGCATATTAAAAAAGATCATGACAACCCCCCCCCCCACCGGAAAATACATGTTTTTTAATCAAGTTGAATAATGTTTGATTTTCAGAATCTCTATCTAGCGGAAGCGTTGGAGATATTAGTGATATCAGTAATCAAAGACATGAGTGTCAAATTACAACTCACAAAATGAATATTTAGTGTATTCATTTGCATTGATGACATATCTCTGGAAAGGAATAATATGTTGCTGCCAGTTCTCATCGCGGTATCGTACAACGTTCAAATTTCCAACGATAATTACAGATGCCCGACAAGCACCCCAAACCATCACGCTGTCACCACCAAATCCTAGACACTGACGCACAAATGGGTTTGTTAAACGCTCTCATACGCGGCGGTAAACCATTACATCACAACAAGATGAAATGTGATGTGATATCTCTGCGTTCGAATAAATGGAATACCATGTTGCAGCAGAATCTCATACACCGTTCACATTTCCGACTATAGTAGCTTAAGCTGCAGTGATATCATCCCATACAATCTTGCTGTCTTCGCCAAATATTTGATGCTGAAGAACATATGGGTTTATTTAGTGTTTTCCAACGCGGTGATAAACCCTAGCACGACCATCACTTCTATTTTCACAGACATGCATTCGGAATCTCGTATGCCTCTACAGCATGTCAGTCTTGCATTATGGTGTTGTGGCAACAATGGGTGAATTACAGGTCATCGTGATAGGATGCCATGCTAATGTAACCTATCACGGAAGATCCTACCACTTATTCCTTTCACCCCAGTGTGATGCTGCGGACAGCATGCCTTGAGTTTGGAGGCGATTTCTGAGAGGTGTATCAACCTAATGGGATTGTCTAGACGTGACACCGCTACCCGTTGCGTCCTGAACGATGCAATCCCTAGTGTTACCACGAAGCTGCAAGGGTCTTAAAAGGGATCCAATAGTGTTTCGGTGCGCACCAAAATGTTTAGCAACGTTTTTCACGAGACGATCTTAAAACATCCCGTTACCTAGAAGGCGTTAATATCCACTCGTGGAATTACTCTGGGTAAACTTTCGACCAGGCAACGTTAATATTTCTGTTTATAGACAATGTAAACAAACATTAGATCGTCGGAAAGTGGTCAAAACCAACATAATAAATTTGTCAGACCAATAAAATGTCAAACAATGGGACGTGTTCACTATGTGTGTAAAATCTGTGCAAATAACCGGCGGACAACTCGATATGACAAACAACCGGTATGAGTACACCTTGTTTATGTTTTCATATGAAAACATATATTTGTATCATATTTACGTTATATTTTGTGATTCACTATTCTTTTTTCCACCAGAATATTTCAATTTCTTAGGTAAATACCTTTCAAACCCTTAGAACTATTTTTGAAAAAAAAGTGCATAGCAACCGTACATTTCTAGAACCTGAAGAACAACAGCTGTCACATGGATCAATATGATTTAAAATATTTACATTTTAGCTTTGGTAAATATCATGAAGGACTCGAAGAAAACAATGTTCTTTAGCCAAATACCAAGCAACCATACATTTCTGGAAGCAGAAGATCAATAGATTTGACACATGCAACAATAAGATTTCAAAATATTTGAATTCCATATTTTTGGTAAATATTTAAAAATTAAATATTACTGTTTAGTGTTTTTTTTTATCCAACTGGTGTTTATGAAAGAAAAAAAAACAAGCTTTTTGTGTGAGCGATACGAGCTAAGCTCTTTGATCTTCTGGTTTAGACGTTTAAATACAAAACATCTAAATATAAGAATCTGGTTCTTATCTAACAACCGTTCACTGCAATTATAAGTTTGTTCTCGTCCACAAATTTTTAATACAACATAGTATACGCTGTTAATTTCATTTTGAAGCGCGATGAAAAAAATTCATAGAAAGTCTTAACGAACTGGCAGCCTTAAACCTGCACTCGTTGTACCATAACTAATATTACATAAAGAACGAGCATGGTGAGCATGGAATCTGCACTCATTTTATCTGTACTAATATTACACAAAGTACATTTCAAGGTCGCAATGCTACTAATAGTGTTTACTTACACAGAGAGTCACAATATTTTAATGGTTCTGTTCAAACGTTAAAGATAAATAACATCAATTCGATAGTATCAATGTACCCAAAAAATGTGAAATATTTGCTTTACTTTTAAAATCATCTATCATGACGTATTTCTAAGCTAAACATTTTTATTATATATAATGGTAAGTGGATTACGGACGTTAATGTAAAGACAATGTAAAGGGAAAAAAACCCATTTTGTACAGAGGAAACATCTCCCGTGCATCGTTTATTTTTTAACAATGAGAAAATTTCGTCCCTTAATAACCCTTAGTATACAATTATTTATTATATCGTTAATAATATATCCGTCAATCATTTAATGAAATGGTTTTTTTTTCTTCTTAATTTGATTTTCTAAATATCCGAGGAAAATAGTTAAGGGGAAATAATAACAAAATCATGGATTAGATAGACCCAGTTTATTGTTGTAATTATTTAAACTTGGCATGGTGAAGGACAATGTAATATTTACTTGGGCCCATAAAGCTAGTATAATACAGCCACTGCATATTGCAATGCATGTACCAAGTCAGAAATATGAGAGATCATTTATATATATATGCTAGGAGTATCGATATTTATTTGGGCCCAACCAACTAGTTTAGTCCCGCAACTTTCTATTGAAGAGTCTGTTCCAAGCCATGAAAGTGTGAGATCATGTATATAAGTGTTAGAAGTGTATATTTTTCCTCTTTCTATGAATTGTCTATTGTCTTTTGGAACTGATTCTACAGTGTGCTGTTGTTGTATATCAGTTTATAATACAGTCAAGTGTGTATATAAAGGACACTGAAGGGAACCTGATAATTTGCCCATAATGAACAGTTGCCCTTTATGTAAAGGTTCTTATTAGACGGACTATTAATTAAATTGAGGAAATAAAACTGCTCTATATGGACACTGATTGGTTACATATACAGGTGTCCTATAAGGTAGGTTTTATTGTACAGTCAAACCTGCTTTAGTCACCACCTCTATTAAACAAAAACTTGCATTATGTCACCTTAATTGTATTTCCTTTCACAGTGTATTTCATATCAATTAAAGCTGCATTAAGAGACCACTTGTGTTATGTGACCATATTTCACTGTTCCATTGGAAGGTCACATAAGAAAGGGTTTATTGTATATTACTTATAGTGTCGGTTGTTATATGTCATATTTCATTGTTTATTGAAATTCACATTAACATGATTAATGGTACATCATATAACATTTATCCATTTATGAAATGTACATTTCACTATTTGTTTTTATCACATTTATTTCATACAGTACTTGGGTAATGTAATTTACGTCAGATACAATCACCATGCCCATTCATTTCGTTATATTTTATACTTTATTTTCTGTGAAAATGGGAATTGGAACGATAATATGTGATATGAATATCAATATGACCACAACAATCCTTCTGAATACAAACTAAAAACAATAAATTAATAACACAGTATTATAATGGTTGAAGGACAAATAATTTCCATTCTGTTGATTCAGTTATGGTTATTTTTATCTTTTAAAGTATGATGTTAATACATTTCTGAAACGAACACGTTAATATGAAATACAAATAGCAAAACCGAGCACAGTGGCCTTTATCATATTCTAAATTCATTACAATATCTCAAACAAAATTAGCAAGAACGAACCGTGTATTACCACATTCTAAATTCGTTTGTTTCTCCAGCGAAAATATCACCGAGCCATGAATTAAGATGAACAGAAGAGATATCGAGTAATGGAGTAATGGGATGAGCCAGATGAAAAAAAAAACCAATAACAGTACAAACTAACAAACAGAAAACAAGAGACAATTAGAAACACGAGCACCTGGTCACATACATGGGGATTTCTGTTGCGCAATAAATGTGTACAATTGTTTTCTTATTCTCTTTATGTGTACTGTTGTTCTTCTTTTATCGAAAATAATTTCTCAAATCCATTTAGATGGCATTACATCATCCTACAACTTTCAATATGTGGCACTGGCGTGCAATTTTCTGTTGCATATTAGTCACATATGTGTATCATAATTTTACAGTTTTATTTGACTCCTGTTTGATATATCTGGAATATATTTACATATATTGCTCATTTATGTTATGTTATTCAAAGGTTTTAACAATGCACAAATAATAATTAGACATCAGACTTTAATAAAAAAAAATACATAGGGATTGCCGAAATTCTCACAAACATGCTCTACATCCCACGTTTCAAAACAGAAAGAAGAGATACGACGCCAAAGGCTAGTAAGTGTTAACTCTTGTCTTAATATTGATACAAACTGGGTGGGGTTTAACCGGCAAATGGGATCACAATCCTATTTTGAAAATAACAAATTTACTAAGCCAAGTTTAGTACAAGAAAATACTAACTTTGGTTCGTTTCATATATTGGTTTAAAATGAAATGATAGCTTGTATTATCTGCATGTTTGGTGCATTTGTTTAGAACGTTGAAGTGTAGATCGATAAATATGAAAAACATATAAACATTTTATCGTTATTACTGCAGACATAATTGTCAATTACAAAAAATAACATGTTTTTACCAAAATAATTTCTAAATGTATTAAGTATGTCAATTGTGATGAGTGAAAGATGTGAAATGTTAGAAAACTTTCACATAAAAATCTTATATATAACTTTCATTGTAGATTATATAAGATAAGGGTAATAACACAATTACCGAACTCAGAACAATCTTCCAAAGGGAAAGGCAAAACTCATAATTACATGTATATAAACAGACAAAATCAGTCAACAACCGGAAAACTGGAAAAACCGTAATGGTACTGGCATTTCCAACGAAATGGTGGGTTGAATCAGATTTTACGGCGGCAAACATCCTACTTTCATTACGGTTCAAAGATTCCGGTTGTCACTATAACAGCATTTATAACAATACTGGAACAAAATAGGTAAAACAGTAGTCAACGCTGTCGAACATCTATCGTGTACCATCTCCATCAACAACCACGAGATAAGATAAAAACAGGAATGAAAAGCCCTAGTCGTGTCATTATGTGTTTCTAATGTTTTGTAATTTAGTTGATCTGTAGTTTTCTGTGTAATGATTTGTAGATCGTTGTTTTGCCTTTTTTTCTTTTGGCCTTTGTATTGTCTGTTCTTCTGATCAACTCTTTGATATCTTCAAATTTTTATTCTTGAGTCATTTAGTTTGATATTTACCATGATTAAGATGCATCGAAAGTAAATAATATGTAAATGAATTCAAATTTAAACTAACCCTTTCCCCTTGGTATTTAAGATGGTTAATGTTAACAGGGATCGTCAAAAATATTTAATTATACATATACAGTAAATCCTCGTTATATCGTCACCATTTGTCCATAAAGGGATTTGGTAATAGGTCGAGGGAAATGCATTATAGAATCAATGGGGAAATTAGAAAAGGGGACACACAAAATTTATGGCAGTAAGCGAGGTGGCAAAAGATACGAGGGGCATTATAACGAGGTTTTACTGTACTTATGAAAGTGTTGATCCACCCTTAACAGTTATCAACAACATTTTTAGGGAAAACGAAAACATTGAAGATATCAGTAGTCGTAAACCGAAGAGGGGTGATCAGTAGTCGTAAACCGAAGAGGGGTGATCAATAGTCGTAAACCGAAGAGGGGTGATCANTATACATATACAGTAAATCCTCGTTATATCGCCACCATTTGTCCAGCCAGATTTTGGCATTATAAAGGAATTTGGTAATAGGTCGAGGGAAATGCATTATAGAATCAATGGGGAAATTAGAAAAGGGGACACACAAAATTTATGGCAGTAAGCGAGGTGGCAAAAGAAACGAGGGGCATTATAACGAGGTTTTACTGTACTTATGAAAGTGTTGATCCACCCTTAACAGTTATCAACAACATTTGTAGGGAAAACGAAAACATTGAAGATACCAAAGAGGGGTGATCAGTAGTCGTAAAGAGGGGTGATCGGTAGTCGTAAAGAGGGGTGCTCAGTAGTCGTAAACCGAAGAGGGGTGATCAGTAGTCGTAAACCGAAGAACAGACAATGCAATGGCCAAATGAAAAAGGACAAAAATACAAACATGTATGATACACATAACACTACATAGAAAACTGAAAGAGTGGGTAACATGAAACCCACACAAAACCGAGTGTGTTCCTGACGGGTAATCAGTTCTTGCTCCACCCGTCGTGTTACTCTGGTTGTAAATTATTATTAAGAATAAGACGGGATTGAGTGAGCGAGTGAATGATTGTTGTTTAACGCCAATTCAGTAATTTTTCAGCTATATCATGGCGAGAACAAGTTAATTTTCAATTACAGAGCCGTCCGGTGTGTTCGCGCACCTAAGGGTTCAGTGGTTAATTTCACAGCTTACCAAAATTTTATTGAATTAATTTAAATCATCCCCAAATACATTGAAGTATTTTCTTTATGGTCTTTATCCGAATTCCGCTACAATTTTTAACATTTCAGTGAAAACGAAGTGTAAACAAACCAACCCTCGATTTTTGACAAATGTTGCAACGTCCGTTGATGTCGCGCATGCATACTTTGGATGGTTCTTATAAAATGAATAAAGGAAAGATTTTATTTTGAACGCTTTCGAAATTGAAGCTTATACATATTCCTTCAAAATAAGCTCAAATTTGAAAACATTTGATATCTTTTAATATAATTAGAATTAATCCTCACACACCAGTAGTCTCCATCTTAACTTTTCCAATGATTTTGCAATTTTTACATGTACAATACGTATGCGCGAACTCACCGGATGCGCGAACACCGGTACCAAGACAGTAAATGATAATGAGGTCCGCTTTGTTCTAGACCAACATGCTGAGTTGGATTTTTATAGTGCAAGTTCACTGAAACAACAGTCCGCGGGTAGACAAGTCGCTCCACTCGGATACATTATTCTGATTCCGAGCCAACCAGTCTGCTCTTTCTCCATAATGCTGCGTGCTTAACGGAGAAGCAACAAATACCAATTTTACAGGCTTTGGTTTGACCCGACCGGGGCTCGAACCCACGATCTACCGCACTTGAGGCGAGCACGCTAACCATTACACCACCGATGTGGTTAAGACGGGATTGCAATTACGACAAAGGAAACATATCCATTGTCATTTGTGACACAGATACTCTATAACGATTAACCAAGTCATGATGGAAATCGTAAAACTTTAGTTCAGTAACCTTCTTGAAACTTTTGAAGTCTTAATTCCATGTCAACATCCAGGTGCAACGTGCTTACCACTGGGCTAGTAATAACAACGGGGACTAACAGTCTATCATCAGTAATAAAAAGAATACCTCCATTTCAGCATCTTTAGCATATGACGATATCCAGCTTCAAAAGAGTATTTTAGTTCAGACAACAAAGAAATGGAACAGACAAACGGAAATAAGTTATTCTCCCACGTTTGTCCGAGATGGGTTTCTCTAAATCGAGATTGTATGCTCGGTATCTCAAACTTCAAAGGAAAATAGAAACAATGTCAATTATACAATAATAGAAAGGGAAAAATATAGTAATGTTATTTTAACGAGTAATTTCCATTTTTGAAGTTCAGTTTTTATGTTAGCATGAACCACAATATTTACTGACTGATTTACATCAATAAATGAGGAATGAAAGCATATGTATATATATTAATTGTAAAATGAAAGACGAAATAATCAGAAATAATAGAATAATAGTCCCAAATTGGGTCACAAAACAAATGTGTGTCTATAAAATATAGAAGAGATTTTTGCTGATAATTAACAAGTGGAAGACTTACCATTTTTGCCAGGAATTATTGTAGAATATATAGCTTATTTCTGTTACAACATGAACTCAATACATAACCGTTAAAGAAAACAGAAGGGGCAATTAAGAATGGATAAGCCAGGGACATTGGCAACATTTGGCGCACATGACACGGTGTGAAGACAAACAAAACAAGAAAACACAACTCTAGAAAACTATGGAGAGCAAATCAGAATCCACCAAAACAACAATGGCAAACCTACAATATAGACCAGTGAATGAGGTCATGTACTACTGAAGCCTTTCATATTCTATTAATTACTAGTATAACTATTTTTAGGATATATTTCTCAAATTTACATGTTTACATTAGAGGAGGAATGTATGTATAATCAACTGCATCATGATTGGGATCTTATAATATTACAACTTTTCAGTAGCCGTTTCTCTTTTTTTCCTAGCATACAAAGGAAAGACTTTTTGACATATTTGTTTAGAAAATAACCTAGCAACCATGCAGTTTTTTTTACCAGAAAAGCAATAGCTGTGAAATGGAAAAAGTAGGATTTCAATATATTATGTAATTTTAGCATATGATCATATTAAATTTCAACAAGTATTTTAGTGCTGACAAAAAATAAATGGAATCATTAACAGAAGCGTAAATCGTATATACTCCCACGGTTGGCCGAGATGAGATTCTCTAAATAGAGATTGTGTTCTCATTTTATTTAACATCTAAAGAAAATAGATCCAATATCAATTACACAATTATAGAAGTGTCCTTAATCTAGTTCTTCCTTAGTATAGACGAAATTGGCGGCGATAGGCTCTTCTTGTTGCTGAAACTTTAAACATCATTGCCGATTAAACTACAAATTCAACATTTTTGGTACAAATGATGTATGTGAGGTCCTCTACAAAAATTCCTTAATTGTGAAAAACACGTGGTTGTGATCGTGATAAGACAATCTTTTTTCTGGAGGTTTTTTTTTCAATTGCCTACACTGGAATTCTGATATGTGGCAAAACAATTTCAGTGGACAGTATTTATATTGTGTGCAACTAAATCCCATTATAGTTGTCAATGCAGATACCTGAAACTTTGCAGATTGTTTGCTGAAGTATTGATAGTCCATATAAACCTGCCATGGTGAATCCGCCTTCAAAACTTACACTATGGTGTTGCACTTTGAGACCTATTTGTATGTGTCAAATTAAAACCCACTGAACAGCTTTATAACCCGGTCATTCCCATACTTCAATTGATTTTCTTCTTATTGAAATGCATGTCACGAACTCCCTTAAGAAACATAAGACAGCCAAGCACCATAGAGCTTATTATAGACAAATTAACGACGCGCGTTACTAAATTAACTTTATCTTATTACTAAATGGTTAAACAATGGGATTGTATACAAAGTTGTGCCAACACCACAGAAGACAGTATTACACGCGTCAATAACAATTAAGGGTAATTTATCGAAACATACATTCTAATAAAAGAACTTGCCAACAACCTATGGTTAAATGTCGGTTTTTGCTTATTTTATCAATACAGTCACGTATTAAACCATATTATGAATATTATAGCGATATGTTTTGACAAAGAAATGAACAGCTTTAAAATTAAGAGATACATGTATTGTGAGAATCATCAATTTTCTATAGAGTCTATCAAGTCATTTATACCATAGAATTAATCCTTTTTCACGATGTTCTGTTGTTAGAGATTCAGCATTCTATTGTTAGGGATTCGGGATTATTATAGTGTTAACTTAGAGTAAGGGCCGTTGCGTTTAACGCCACATTCAACAAAATGTCAGTGATGTCGTGACCGTCAGTTTTATTGGTAAGGGAAACAGGAGTAATCAGAGAATACCACCGACCTATCGCAAGGCACTGACAAATTGTATCACATAGTGTTGTATCGAGTACACCTCGTCATGAAAATCTTAGGATCTGGCATTAATATTGTGTTTATCCGGCAAAAAAAATCATATTTATCCATGGGCGGTGATATTTTGAATTAAACAATAACATTATACAATTATCCTTTGATTGCCCCTTTTACCTTTCCAATCTTTCAATCTTAAGCATACCTGATGATGGTTATCCCAGAAACGCGTCATGCGCACTAAATTTGATATCTACGTTTTCATTAAGTAAAACATGTGAAAGGGGTACCAGAAAAGCCATATTTCGGTCAGTGACTGTATACATTGTATAACAAAACACAAATTCAGTCAATGCAATTTGACTACTTAAACAGAACGATCACAGGATAAATATATTTCTTCTTCTGTGTGTGTCAGGAAACAATTAAATGCTATTGGTTTTTAATTCTTCTATTTTTAAATGTTGTCTGCAGTCGATGATTGATGTAATTATTTATCCATTTCGTTAATATTAATGTTTTACATTATACTTTAATCATACATTTGTCTATCAGTTTCCAACATGAACAACTGTCGACTGTTCACCCCTTTTTGTATTAGATTCAATGATATTGTTTTGCAACATCCGTTAATCTACATTGTTGTTTACGGTATTGACAAACGCAAAAGTCGATGTTCCTGTCGTCATTGCATATGTTTGATATCACATGTGGATCACGAAATGCTGACCATTCCGGAGAGACTGGGTCCACTTCCGTTTGTGGTGCGAGTTTCGTCATTTTTTTTAATTGTTACTTTTACTGGTTTGTGCATCCGGATTGTGAATTTGTGCACTATTCAATCTTATTAGTACTTCACCATTGTACCTTTATCCAACATAAGAAAAGTTTGAAGATACTAAAGGAGAAATCAGAAGACGTAAATTGAAGAATAACAGACAATACAATGGCCAAAAGAAAAAGGATAAAAGCACAAACAACAATCTACAAAACATTATACAGAAAACTAAATATCGAGCAAGACGAACCCTACTAAAATCTCATAGACTCTGGAAGGGTTTATCAGTTTCTATTCCGCATGTGACACCCGTCATCTTACTGTTAAACAACACGTTCATCATATCATGTGGACAGATAATACAATAACCAAAAGACAAAAGGACAACAGAACAAACAATGATCTACTAGCAAAACAATACACCTACAAACTAAAGATTGAGCAACACGAACCCCACAAAAAAACCAGGGATGAACTCGTGTTATTGGTAAATGACAACAATACCAGGGGCGGATCCAGGATTTTAAGCTAGGGGGACGCACCTAACATAATCGCGAGGCGCGAAAATTTTTGGGGTATTTCCTGTGAAAAATCACGATTTTACGCAAAAAAATCATATTTTTCCAATTTTAAGGGGGGGATGCGCCCCCTGGATCCGCCCCTGAATACCATGGAAATATTTTTGGACACCACTCCCATTTCTTATCAATAGGAATCATTCACCGCTTCTCCCGTTTGGTGACTGTTCCATAAGTGGTTACTGGTGCGTTTGAATCACAAAGACGCTTGTATCGTAACGTTAACCTAATGACGGCACTGAATTATAAAACTTGGATGGTGCAAACATTGAATCTTAACTAGTACAGCGCGGGTGATATTACCTGTTAGAAGTATAGATTTAGTTGACGAGTATATGTAAAATAAAAGTATTATCTTTAAGTCGCAAGAAAAGAGTTTTATCATGACCATATTAAGAAATAAAACGGACGTTTACAAGCCATATCGGCATGTACCTTGGTGTAGCCTATACATGTTCATAAAAGGTCTACATGATGTTTGGTTACTCACACTGCAATACTGATGAACTTCATTACAATATTTTAAAGTATACCTGAATTTCGGGAAATACTACCTCCAAGTGAACAAAATATAATAATAAAGTCCCTGTCTCCACATACCGTCAAATTTTGAATTAATATATCTAGGTCTCTCTATATTTAGGCAATCTTTAAATCTAAATCACACTCTTTCAAATTATTTGGTACAAAATTATACAGATAATATATTCCTTCTTCGTGTAGTGTTATTAACTGTTAAAGATTCGACAACAAACGGGTTAATCATAGCATTTACACTGTAAAAAATCGGTGTTATGTTACATCATCTACAGCGTAAATAATTTTAAAAAGAGGTGTTTCCGCAGTATGTGGTGTAAGTTAAGTTGGAATTTAT
>MJUT01027157.1:632971-656527 GCA_002080005.1 Gigantidas platifrons
CACCGTTAGGAATTTAATTGATAACCTAATATCCCTGTCGTGCTGTAGTCAACTGTTCCAGCGCAATGGTTGGAAGTATACAGTACTATTAAAAAAAAAGAAGCGGCCCGTATTGAATATCCCGCAATACGGGTAACTTCTTTTGTTTCATAGTAGTTTATCTAACTTGTACAATAGTGTTATAATTATATACCATATACAGAAAATATTCCTGAACCCTGCTAATCTGGGTCACGGGTCACGTGTCACTGTGAGTTGCATGTGTAGTCTATTTTTATCTTGGACAATAGTTTATAAATATAGAGTCTTGACAATGTAAAGGNAAGATGCTATGTTATATTTATTCATTTGTTTGATTCTGGAATATTGTTGATCATTGATTTAAACAAGAAAAAAGGGAAAAAAGGGGGTGAATTTTACAGTTAAATAAATGTTACATAATAAATGTTATGTTTCGACAGTTTAACCCGTCACGTAATCTGGGTCACGGATCACTATGAGTAGTAGCATGTGTAGTCTATTTTTATCTTGGACAATAGTTTATAAATATAGAATCTTGACAATGTAAAGGAAAGATGCTATGTTATATTTATTCATTTGTTTGATTCTGGAATATTGTTGATCATTGATTTAAACAAGAAAAAAAAGGGAAAAAGGGGGGGGGATTTTACAGTTAAATAAATGTTATGTTTCGACAGTTTAAAGAGAAAAATATATATTTGTTGCGACTAAAGCTTAAATCAGCGTTAAAAATTCAACAAATATCAGTGGTTTTGTAAATGAGAGGAGTATGAAATAAAAACACAGGACCGGACATTAAACAAAAATAATAATCCAGGATTATTTGAATATAGAAAAATGTCAACAACAAATTATCGCTACGTCGAGTATGGATATCACGTATATTTGAAGTTATTATATGGACATACGACAACCCAATTTCCTGAAACTTAATGTCAGCAACATAATAGTTTTTTATTAAAAAAAAATCCAGGACCTCTGTGTCCATGAATTTTATTTACTAATAAAATAAAAAGTTTGTGCAGTTCTTGTATTTATCAACCCGTACTGCTTCATGAATAGTCTTACTTTATAATGATTTTATTGTCAATATATATATACAATCCGACAAAAGTTAAGCACCACCTGACTTGTTTCAATAATATCTTTTCTAATAATGAACTTATTTCAAATCGGTTTGCTGTACGACTGATGCAGCGTTTTCGTCAAACGGGGAATGTTACTGACCGTCCACGTGCAGTTAGACCTCGCAAAACTACGCCGAGAGAGGACCGGCTCATACCCAGACGGGCGCGACAACGGCCGTTCAGTACAGCTGGTGCACTTCGTGGTAATTTAGCGTTTGGAGACCACATTAGCACACGCACTGTAATCCGACGCCTCCACCATTAGGGAATGCGAGCGCGACGACCCATAAAACGTCCACAGTTGACATTACGTCATCGCCATGCTCGTTTATAAAATAAAATAAAGTCGTGAGAACAGTTTTGTTTGTGAACTAAATGTACAGAATTGTCCTAGTCATGTTATAAGGGCATTATATATTGACGTGTCCTTGTACCTAACGTTAACAATCCAAGCGTCATCGAGATTAAAACGTTCCGCTAACCACTTATGGAACAACAGCGACGTCTGTCGAAAGAAATTTGGTGAATGATCCCTTTTGTAGTTTAACTAAATTTCGGTTCTTATGTATCAAGTCCCCATCTCCTTGTGGCAATAAGGGCTTTACTTTTTTATGTTAATTAAGCAGCCAAGAAACAAAATAATTATGCATTTAAAAAAACAATTTTAAACATTGATCAATTGTTGCTTAACGTTTAAAAATGTGAGATGTAGTTATTGCACATTCATGACGATAACAGGTCCATATGCAGGATGTCCTTATTGGGATAAGTAGAAGATCTAGAGGCGATAATAAAATAGGAGCCTAAACGTTTTGCTTTGTACAAAACACAAATGACCACTGCAATAAGTTCTTTATTTGGAATAAATCTTTCTCAAAAGCTTTAAAACGTTATATCCTGATCTCATACACAATATAATTCATCTAC
The DNA here is from genome assembly GCA_002080005.1 of Gigantidas platifrons. Taxonomy (NCBI): domain Eukaryota; kingdom Metazoa; phylum Mollusca; class Bivalvia; order Mytilida; family Modiolidae; genus Gigantidas; species Gigantidas platifrons. Next base: position 635,047 of record MJUT01027157.1, read on the forward strand.
AAGACAAGAATTGACGTAATACAATTAATGTGTTATAATAACAGGAGCCGTCGTAGCCCGTGATCATATTGTTGTAGTTAGATGTACATATACCTTTGAAATCAATTGATTTCCATGAATTACTAGGTGTCCTTGATAACATTTTACACTTTAAAGTTTGTCAGTGACTTGCTGCAGGTCAGTAGTGTCTCTCGTACTCTGTTGTCTATCATAAGTAAATCTGACAGCCACGATATAACTGAAATATTGTTCAAAGTAGCGATAAACACCAATAAAACAACCAACAAATATAATTATCATAACTCTAATTCATCAGGGATTTTAGAAAGAGTATTCTAATTAAAACGTGTCTTTTCAGGTTTATGTTTGATGGCGTTTCGATGTATATAATGGATGACCTTCCCAAGTAAACGTTGCATGACCTTTGCAGAACTATGTTGGAAGACCTTTCGATGTCTATGTTGCCAGGCCTTTACATGTCTACATTAGAAGATCTTTCGATGTCTATGTTGCCAGGCCTTTACATGTCTACATTAGAAGACCTTTCGATGTCTATGTTGTCAGGCCTTTACATGTCTACATTAGAAGATCTTTCGATGTCTATGTTGCCAGGCCTTTACATGTCTACATTAGAAGACCTTTCGATGTCGATGTTGCCAGGCCTTTACATGTCTACATTAGAAGACCTTTCTATGTCTATGTTGCCAGGCCTTTACATGTCTACATTAGAAGACCTTTCGATGTCTATGTTGCCAGGCCTTTACATGTCTACATTGGAAGACATTTCGATGTCTATGTTGCCAGGCCTTTACATGTCTACATTAGAAGACCTTTCGATGTCTATGTTGCCAGGCCTTTACATGTCTACATTAGAAGACCTTTCGATGTCGATGTTGCCAGGCCTTTACATGTCTACATTAGAAGACCTTTCGATGTCTATGTTGCCAGGCCTTTACATGTCTACATTGGAAGACATTTCTAAGTCTTCGTTGGATGACCTTTATATGTTTACGTTGGGACCTTTCCAGGGTTGCGTTCAATATCGTAGCAGCTAGCCTAACTGCTAGGTAAAATAGCAATACCGTTATTGAACGATAAGCTACGTAGCAATGCTAGCAAATGGTCTACGTTGCATGACTTTACCAATTCTACGTTAGATGTCCTTTCCAGGTCTACGTTAGATAACCTTTCGATGTCTATGTGGCATGACCTTTCAATGCTGTGAATGTTCTTTAATCCAACGATTGTCATTCCATGTTCACTAAATATAGAAGCCAAACAACGTTATGCCTTGTTCTATTTATGTATTTGGTTTCTAATGAAAGTAACGACAATCAGTAATTCACGTCAATGCAACTGCCACTTTAACGTTACTATTTTGAGAGTAGATTAATTGTCAGTGGGGGGGGGCAACGCTGTTGTAAAGAATTTTTAGTCTTAATCTTGAACTTTATATATGATATTATTAAGTATTCCTCATAACCCAAAAGATATATACTACACCAGAGCTATAAAAGGGGGTCGATTCTACTGATTTAACATTTAAATCATGTATAACGTCTGTCATTGGCAATAAAATAAGGGTGGTCAACGTCTAATTTACATAATCTTCACAATAGTACTTGAAACACTATACTTGTACTTTATAAAGCTAAAGAGATTAAATATAAGGAAGACTTGAGACAATTAAATAAAAATGACCGCTAACAATAGACAATATGATCTACAAGTACAATGTATAGTAGATATTTTATTATATTGAGGAGCCATGATATGAACAGAATATTTTATATTCCCCATGATGAAGATTACATTGCAACCATAAGATTCTGAAATGTTCAAGATTATTACCTCCTTTGGCGAACACAACAATTTGTATCCATTCCGGTAACGACTTTCTTCACTATTAAATAGATCAATTCGTTTCTCGCTATCTATCAAGATTTAAATAAACTACAACACAAAAACATTAATGAAGTCATTAAGAGATTGAATATAAAACGAGCAATTTCGTGGTCATTGATTCGGGTTAGAGGCTAGATTGATTCCGAATACTGATATATTTTTTGACGAATATTTTATGCATTATTTTGACGGTTCTTTGCAGAAAATGGGAAGATGACAAATTGTTACAAGTCAATGGTTAGCTTAGAGTCGGTATATTCAGAAGTAGTGAAATAATTGAGGATAATATGCAATACATTGAAACAACATGATTTCCATTACATATGGAGAGCGTCATTTGTTTTAGAACCTTCATGATTATTTGGCTAATATAGTATATACATTAGCTTTAACGAGTATAGTAACAAAAACATGAAAACACTATCCTGTTTAGACACCTTGGTTTTAATGCTGCCAAAACTTTAAGTTATTTAGTTTTACAGTCTTTCGACTTTGAGCGTACTTGATGAAGGTTATTCCAGAAACACGTTTTGCGCACTAAATTTGATATCTACGTTTTCAGTACAGAATACCTTACAAAATGTTGTCTTGCTTAACGTCATGTGGCAAATATTTAATCCCAATAATGGACAAAAACAAGTTTAACAATATATAAAATTTATACAGAAATGAGGGAGGGATCAGATAGAAGGGGCAACGACATTAGACTGCTACTAGAAAATATGAAGAATTGGATAGAACGAACACTACAGCCTTTTGTAGGGGTTGATATGCGCCTGCACTTCAAAATCTCCAAAAATACAACTATTGACATGCAGTGAGCTTGAAACTCTCAAAATAATTTACACAGTTTGATCCAAAGGGAGAGGTCATCCCTTACCCGCCACCTATTGAACCGTCACCAATATCACAGACTGTAAATGTGAAATACTTGATAATATTAGAATAGTAATCTAAACACTTTGCATCAGTTTATTGTTTTACCATCATAGGGAATTCGGTGTTGCAGAGTGGTTGTTGTTTTTTTGAACGGCAAGTGAGCATTTTTAATTCATATCATAGCGCAATCCAGTTACATTTCAATGAGATGAAGATAGAAGTTTGCACATTTTTTTAAGGGGTACTGATTGTCTGGGATATATCAAATAAATAATACTTCTTGCTTTTGAAAATGCTATGTTCACAACATGTAAAATACAATCACCATCAGTTCAATTGAGTGGAGTATAAGAAATGGTTTATACCCCCGTGGAAATATATAAATAAATACGTTCGTACACCCTCATGAGCACAACGAAATTGCACATAATTTATATTAAACAGGAATAAATTCGCCAATCAAGTAGGGTAATATCAGATCCTTGGATCAACCTATTTTCTATCTAAATAACAAAATGAGCTTTTTTCAATTATGAACAAGTAACATCCATGTTTGGGAAGCTCTGTTTAACGTCCATTGAAATGTTAAATAATCCATCTCTTGTATAAGTTTTCAGTCTTTAGTGGGTAGTGTTGGGTGATCTCACAGTAGATAGAATTAGTTTTTTTTTAATATGCTATGGAAATAAATGCATACAATGGATCACCCATACGATGTTAGAAGCAACCTTATGTGATCATGTTTGAGAGTTACATGCGGGAGATCGGGCGTTGACTAATAAAACTGAAACTTGATACAATGTAAATATTATTGTAAGTGTCGTTAAATAATATATTACATTCCATTTGAAAACTGACATAATTAAAATTGAAAAAAATAATATTTTCTTTTAGTGTACTATTCTTACATTATTCTGGATTTAGCTTCAAATGTTTTCTAATTTATTTATTTATCAACAACTCGATTGCAATGGTAATTTATTTACTCCGATGACAGTGGCCATGTCACAAGCCTTTATCATACTATGCAAAACAAAGAATTGACGTAGAAATGTCTGGCGGATATCAGCAACATTTACACAATCAATTATAATTTTACATGTTGAATGAATTACTACATTCCGGTCGCTGTTCATTATTTAATAAATAACTTTGTATGTCTACGTTGACAAATACCATGTCTGGTCGAAACTATCTGTTCTTTACGATTTGTACCGTATAATAAAAGAGGATGCCAAGATAATGCATGCATTTCATGCAATTTTTATTATCTATTGGCTGGTCCCAACTGTCATGCAAGCGCTTGAAAATATATTTAAATATAAAAAGCCTGATAATCAGTATAAGAATAGTACAAATGCGTCCTTCATTTGGTGGTCAAGGATGATGTTACCAGGGATACCAATATGACCAGGAATCTATGTCGAACTTAAAGATTTACTGACACAAACCAGGCTTTTAATAAACGTCAACTATCTTTAAGATAAGAGGGTTCTTGGGTTTACAACTATCAATTAGATATTTCGAACAGGCAAAAAAGACAATCGGAACATATCATGAATTTACTTTTGTTAAAAGAGCCATTGAATTTTACATAAAGATGTGTTGCATTAGCTTCTATATTAAAGATCGAAAAGGGCAAAGTGTAACTGAAGAGAAGCAACCTGCTGTTCGAAAACGACTGACGTGGCAGCTAAATTGCCATCTTTGGAATCATCAGTATAAATTCACATGATAATGACATACTTGCAGCATAATGTTGCTGAATTAGTAAAAGGTTATAAGGAATTACTTCCTAACAGATATCGGAATTTTCATAGTGAAGGTTCGTCTGCATCAACATGCACACTCTCGGTTGGAGACTTTATGAATGCTCCCCATGCAACAGCTATAATCCTTGCTGATGCACTGTATCCAGCAGTTTCATGCAAAATTGACAATCTAATATGTAAACGACGCATCCGTAATTTAATCTTGATTGAATCAACATCTATAATTTCATTCAAACTGTTATCAACACCCCCGTTGGTACTCGAAACCCGCACGTTTCAGATTGTTTAAAGCACGTTTTTAAGCCTAAAATGGTAAAAGGTTAAACTTCATAGAAGCAAGAGCAAAGGAATAAACTAGATTTTTTTTAAATAATTCACTGTCACAACAATAGTGTGACGTCCGAGAAATTTATTAATACAGTTTATCAGGCTTTTCTGCTACCTGATTCATGTAAAGCGAATGTTACGAAATGCTACACATTATTACAACATAACAGCGGCCATGATAGAGGACATCGATCATTGGAAACGATTAGAACGACGTCTGATTTTCAGTAAAATTTGACAGTTGTTTTGGACTGTTTGACATTGCAGGATAAATACAATATGCGTATATTATCAAATTCAAATTCAAATTCGAATACTTTATTGCCATTATACAGTTACTGCATGTGACAAAAATAAACAGAATACAAACACTACAAACATGATAATAAAGACAAAATAATTTTCAAATAAAATTTCAAGAGTCCCCTGTCCTCAGTTCTGTAGACCGTTTTAAAAAGGAACCAAGCTTATAGAAAAATATAAAATGCATTTGCACTCGCTGTGAAACAGGTCAGATAAATACTTCAAATAAATGTTTTATTTTTTCTGGCAATATACACAATTATATTGTATGCATATATTGTATTTGAATTTCAATCTAACGTTCTAAATATTTTAAGTGTAAAAGACTTGATCATTATTTATTTAACACGTAACATATTCATTACTGCCAATCAAATGGCACGTTGTAAAAAAAAAATACTGCCAAATCATCATCTGGTACATTGTATGTAGAGACTTACAGAAAGGAGAAAATATCGTTCTATAAGACATTGATTGTTATGGAAGGCGACATTTTATATAAAAACTATACAATTGAAGAGGAAATTCAACAGATGGATTTCAAATTATTCGGCTTTCCAATATTTTGATATTGAGCGTACCCGATGAAGGTTATTCCAGAAACGCAACGTGCGCACTAAATTAGATATCTACGTTATTATTACTAAATCGTACAGCACATCAACCTAGATGAGTCTAAATGTATGTACCATATTTCAAGAACTTCTATAGGTACATAATAAACATTTAATATTGGATCTCGTGCGAATGATGTGTTAAAAGGAAACATTTATGCAGAAACATCTTTTATATTAGTCTGTTTGATAATAATACTCAATATAATTCACCTATACAGTTATGTACCAACTGACTTATTTCATAGATATATTTTTCTTAAATATTTTAGATAGCTTTCTCTAAGCAATACGTGTGTTTGTAGAAGTTTCATTTCATTGTTTTTCATTTAAATGTGGATATGATAGCTACATTGTGTTGCTTTCGTGATGATTTGTCTTTGGTGGTCGCATAAGTGTAAACACGGTAACCAGACACCTTACTATCATAATCCTGCGAGTCATGAGGTCATTAAAAAGGAGCTATCTGTACGTCATCGGCAGATTCAATTATATTAGTCCCATGATCATCCCCATTGATATATTAGTAATTGGAGTTCATTGGTCACCTTTAACATTGTTATAGATTCCATCACACATTATGCCAGCCAATGGGCAAAACGTGAAAGAGAAGACATAGATATCAAATGGGTTAAGGCTGTGTTGTTGTTGATACAAATTAGAATAAAAAACACCTAATGGAAAAATGTGCATTAGCAGAACACAGATCTTCAAAGACCCAAATTTTGTTAAAAACTTGGCTTATCTTCATGACAAGTTCTCTGTCAATATAGTTTTGTATGCACAACACATTACATATACTGTTTGATAAAGGAATTATGTATTTGGATCCCTACAGATACAAGACGAAGCTCACGACAGAGGGAATTCTGGACAATCACAGGTCTGGTTTGTGTTCCTTTGAAATTGCAACCAAAGATGATGATCTGAATTGCACAAGTACCGTTATAACAGGGTTATATTGATCTTGGCTTCTCCATCCCTTACTCAACTATTTTTCAATCTATGTTAAAAGACAGGTTAAAAAATAATAGCAAACGTAAGTTAGAAGGGACAAACCTCATTTTGTAAATTTGATTGAGATTCTAACAAAAGGTTATCTGAATATAACATGAACATGTTAGAGTTTTCGATTGACAACAGATTTGCTATGTTCATAGGATACCTTTTTTACTAGAGAGTCAGCAATCCTTAGGGTGGTTTTCTCGACGACTTATTACTTAATTAGTATAAAGCACAAAAAGAATAGAACATATCCTTGTACTTTAATTTCACGTTCCGCTATATTGATGATGTCCTTTCAATAAATAGTTCCAAGTTATGTGGTAATTTTGATTGCTACTAATCCGCTGCACTTGCAACACAATATACCAATGATACCTTGACCTACACCCTTAAATGACAGTGAGGGCAGGTTAAAAGCTGAATGTTGCATATGTTCGCGCCTGTATATTTGTTGTGTTTGTGTTGCTCAATCTTTAGTTTTCTGTGTAATGTTTTATGTTATATCTCACTGCTATCATTGGTCAAAAACAATCAAGCGCCCCTCCCCCCGCCTTTGCCCCACCCAAGTAATGTTAATAGAAAGGTATTGACTATACGAGTATATAAAAAATCAGGTGAAATCTTGGGTCATCCACCTACTAATAATTTGTGGTAAAAGGGAGATAATCGTGATCACATTTAAAATGAATATTAATCATAATACAACATTTTGTATACGTTTACATTTACTGGGATAAGCCTATATGTTATGAATCAAGGATCATGGTTCATATGTTAAGGATATTGGTAAAGCAAAGACCGTCCTTGATAAAAGGTACAATCTGGAAGATTAAAAATGTTTTTTTTAAATTGTATATCCTTTGAGTGTTTTTAAGTTATATTGGCGAAAATGTGTTTAAATCATTTATTTTAACATTTGTTTTTTTTTTTAGCTCACCTGACCTGAAGGATCATATGAGATATTGCCATCACTTGGTATTTGTCTGTCATCTGTAAACTGTTCATATTCCAATCTATTTCTCAACTGAAATACCCCCACCAAGTGTTGTTACCTTGATCGCAGTTATGATAATCATGGTTCCCAGGGTGCAGGCACTCGTGACACGAAATTACCATTACATTTCTTACTTTCTGTTTACATATTTATTTTTTTTCTAAAATGTCTTTTTTAGTTTATCTTTATTTCCTAAATTTAACTTGTTCGTGTTCATACAATCTTATGTAATGCTACCAGCAACTTACATGTGTCGACCCTATATAAAAATGTATATATACTCTTATTATCCACAGTTTGGAACAGGAACTGATTACCCTCCGGAGCACCCGAGTTAATGTCCCTAGTTTCTAGTAGAGTCCGTGTTGCTCAAACTTATTTTTCGTTGTAATGTTTTGGCAACCATTGCTTGTCTTTTTTACTTTTTCGTTTTACCATTACATTCACTGCCATTCGATGTACGGCTTCTGGTTACCCTTTTGTTATCAGCACGTGGTGGTCGTTTATGGCCCGTTGCAAGGCAAACTTTCCAAACCCTCTCCAATATCTCCTTTTTTCATTGTGGCATATACTAAACGCCGTCATCTGATTACACTTTTGGTGATGAATTGATTTGATTTGATTTTTGGTGTTTTAACGCCTCTTTCAACAATATTTCAGCTAGATCATGGCGACCAGTTTTAGTGGTGGAGGAAGCCGGAGAGAACCACCGACCATGGGCAAGCAACTGGTAAACTTTATCACTTGCGGCTGCGAGTCGAGTGCACCGTTTTTTGTAATTTACAAAGCCGGGCGCGAACCCACGCCGTATTGGGGATAGACTTGTATGAGTTGTTAGATCCAACGACCTAACTCATTGAGCCACCCGGTCACCCTACACCTTTGGTATCTTCAAACTCTTCATCTAAAACAGATTTTAACCATGAAGTGTCATTATCTAAAAACATAGACATGTATGTTACATGTATTACGCCATCTGTGGAACACTATTATCTATTTAAAGCATATATCCTACATGTGGATCGTCATCAACTGAAACACGTGATTTATTTGTGGAAAGTCACCATTTAAATTTATCTTACACTTAAAACGTATATTTTAGCTTAAATTGTAATTTGAAAACTAATCTAGTTTTATTGGAAACCATTTTAATACATATTTGGATCAAATCGATTATTTGTACAATAATACCCCCAGCTATGTTATTGTAAATGTGGCCTCTAATATCAGTTACAAGCCGCTGTTAGAAACGCGTTATATCCAATACGGGCTGCTTCTTTTGTTTCAATAGTACTGTACTTACACATAAAACACTCCTTAATAACTGTTTGTTTAATGTAGTATGTTTTACTATTTTATCTGTAGACATGTCGATAAGTTTAACCTTTGTGAACAGTTATCTAGTTACTGGCTAACTTACTGAATATCTTTAACCGATGTAACTGCTTAATCTGAAATGCAATGAAGGAAAAAACACCGATAATTAAATTTTATCATGTGGATTCCTTCTGTGTTGAATAAGAACTGAAAAAATGTGATTCTCTTTAGGACCCAAAGCTCGGCTGTTTTGTCATAAAGGAACATCAGTATTTTTCGACAGGCGTAATTTGTTGGAAGTTTTAACATGATTTGGCGATACCTATCTGGATAGAATTCCTTAAAATGTGCCACTCGTGTAATAACTCGAGATATAATATCTTAATTATGCCACTAGTGCAATAATTCTCGACAAGTTGTGGCTTCTATGACCCTTTTCTATCAATACAATCGATACAATTTAAAACGATACCGAAATTGCGTTAGAGTTATCTTTCGTCGAATAGCCAAAACATAACAAAAAAACATTTCCAACAATTGACAAATCTTTCTCTTTTAACCAGAAATAATATTTCATAATGGACACATGCACACAATTAAAAACCTGTGTGTATCGTCTCCAGTTTTGAAGTATTCAGTAAAAGTATTGGTCCTTATATATATATACATATATCCTGGGACCGTCTTGGTCGTGATCGTATGGTAGTTGGATTACTTTTCTATTAGTGTCTTCTCCTGGGGGAACTGTTCTCCTATATTGTTGTTTGGTGAGATACACGCGGAGTTTGATTTTTATAGTGCTAACTCACTGAAACAACAGTCCGCGTGTAGACATGTCACTCCACTCAGACACATTATTCTGATTCCGAGCCAACCAGTCTTTACTCTTTCTCCTTAAAGGAAAAGACCAGTCAGTTGAAAAGTTGTTTTAATTCAATTCATTATAACTTGTTATTCGTAAATAACTTATTATTTAAAAAAAAACACCTTTATTAACATTAATATACCCAATTAGAAATATGAATATTTGGAATTTCCTGTCGTAGTGTAAGCGGCCATGATACCTCTTCATGTGACGTCACTCAGTCGTATCATGTTAGTTGAATAAATAACATGTATCTGACTCTTCCCAACATCATGCCTGTTTGGTTATGTTTTAATATCAGATCAACTGCAATACAATGTTTGCAAATGTATATCGTTCTAATTTTGTTCTTAATATTCCCATCCCATGTTACATTTTCATAAAACAAAGGAGTTTATTTGTATCGGGGGGAAGGGGGTTCTACGTATAATTTCATGTTTTACGTGATTGGCCGTAGGTTAAATAACTGTCATTTTTAACTCGTTTTGTGCTTACACATGTCTTTCCTTTTTTTGTCCCCAATGCCGTCATACTTTCCCGTGTTTTTTGAGGTCACTGATCGATGATCATTGTGTTGACAGGTAGTCCTGTCCGGATCGGTAATTACACACAAAAAATCTTCTCACACTTTCTCTTCGTTACTTAGTGCAATAAAATGTTTAACATAAGTCATAATGATTTTGTAAATATCAAAAGATAAATATATACCACGTTTTTTTACGATTTACATAATTTTTAATGATAAAATTGCAACTGATCAATGCTGATATAATATACGATACCGATTGCGTGACGTAACGGGAAGGTATAATCCGAGAATGGATACGCCCCTTTTCAGGCTTTTGTCTCCTCCACATTGGAAAGTTTTTAAAAATGGCGATCTCCATTATTTGGTACAACAGGCAACTTCAATGACCAAATTCTACCTTACGGTATACTATTTTTAACATTCATTAAAACAATGTCTTTTATTTACTGTCATTTAAATTTTCACGCTAACTTGTCAAGACCATGGCCTTTTCCTTTAATGTTGCGTGTTTACAGGAGAAACGACAAATACCAATTTTAGTCTTTGGTTTGACCCGACGGGCACTCGAACCCACGAACTACCGCAATCGAGGCGAGCACGCTAACCATTACACCACCGATGCGGTTCTAACTGAATGTGTATTTCATATAACCATATACAGTGATATATCTTAGCAGATGAAGTTTGATGAACATTTTATAAGAAAAATTGAATTGGTCAATTGTAATCACAGATCAAGAATCTACGTACGAGTGTACGTCTTTTGCTGGCGATCCAAGTTGCAGGAAATTGTTACTGTTTTGCTTGAGAGTGGGTTTATGTAATTTTTCCGATTCATTATGACTAGATTATAGATATTAATAGTCACAAAAATGGCTTAAATTACTTTTAAACTGGTTCATTAGTACAGCGGTATGTAACATTAGCCTTATAACTACACTGTGTAACATCGGCCTGTAACTGACATCAAAGGTCGTTTTTAAAAATAGCATTGCTTGAGGTATTATAGTACAATTCTAATATGACCTCCTTCTTTCGCTTTGTTAAGAAACGAGCGAGTTATCTATTCGGTATAATCTCATTAGCACATGCGCCGGTGAATGTGACCGACTTTTCCATTGGCAGCATAAATTGTGTGCGACATTTTCCGCAAACGTAAATATAAATTACCGTCTTCCAATCAAAGTATAGTACCGTATTTGCACTCTTAGGCATATCAGAATCGAAATAAATCATGGAAGGCAGAATGTGTTTTGAGTTTTAACATGGATTGGCGGATATTGGTAAACTTTATCACTCACTTCTGGCTCGGAATAAAATACTAATATCCGCCAATCCATGTTAAAATTCCCAACACATTTTGGCTTCCATAATTTATTTCTTAATTGACGTTATCGTTAACCCACGTGCCTTGTCACACACACACACACACACACCTACACATTCATTAATTTCACCATGTGTACTCCACGCGTTTTCAAAATAATTATTGGAAATCTTCCCCCAATTCACTGCGTTATACGAGTAAATACAAAATACAAATGGTTGTCTCTTTGACATTTCTCGATCATTTCGCATAATAAAATAAAGTATTTATGTCAACATTTTAATCATCTCGTCCTTGTCCTTTTATTTTTATACAACTATGTGAAAAATTAACTGTTTGTTCAAAGTAAATTACATGTTTAAAGTAGTACAGAAAAGCAATTTGCAATCACGACAAGAAGACATTTTAACTGATATTTGAGCCGGACATAGATAACTGTATCGCCTGATATCAATTTTACTATTATTTTCCATGAAATGATCTACATATGCCCTTTTATCGCATGTGGACATTCGGATCTGAGGCGGGCATACAGATAACTGTATCACCTGATATTAATTTTACACTATTTCCCATGAAATGGTCTACAGATGTTCTCGTCACCCTTTTATCAGTTGTCTTGTGGACATTACGATCTGAGGAGGTGGGGGTGGCATATAGATAACTCTATCACCAGATATTCATTTTATTATTTTCGAGGGAAGAGTCCACACATATTCTTTTATTTATTAGTCTACGGCTTTCAAATACTAGTACGATCAAACCTGTATATGAATAGCACTGAAGAGAACCTGTAGATGTGCCTTTTATCAGCAGTTCATGCCCTTTGTTTACATTTAAAAAAAAATCGATAACCATCGAGTGTGATTTTTAAGGTTTTAGACCACGTGATATGTTCCATTTGTCGTAAACACTTCCCGATCCTTTCCTCATTTATGACTTATCACCGGGTTTTGTGACAAGATTAACATGACGGGTGCCATTAATGGAGCAGGAACTGCTTACCCTTCCGGAGCACATGAGTTGACCCCCGGTTTTTAGTGGGGTTTGTGTTCATTAGTTTTATGTGTATGTTTTGTAGATCGTTGTTTGACCTTTTGTGCTTTTTCTTTTGACCATTGTGTTGTCTGTTCTTCTTCGATATACGGATTCTGATTGCCCCTTTGGGATCTTCAAACTCTTCTTTTAGAAACATTTTCTACTGAACAGGTAAATGAAGACTACGGTAGATGTCAATATAAAAGATGTCCATCAACTTTATTATCAACTTCTATTAAAATAGTCCTAACATTACAACTTTCGCTAATAAAGGCATTGTATTGTACACAAATATTTAGTGAAAAAAAATATAAAGAGTGGATTTAATTTTAGAATGGTACATTTCCCCCACTAGAGATGGATACTGTGGGTAGACAGAAACCGTTAAGAATTGCCCGACTAATAAATATAGGACCAAAACAAGTTAACAAGGACACTCTCTCACCTGATTTTGAGTTTTCCTCATATAGACAGCAGCATTGACATATGCAATTGCTCTAGATTTTAATTTCTGCACTTTGATATAATCAACCTTACAAATATGTAATAGAAAAAGGTGTGTTTGATTTTTTTTTTTTTTTTTTTAATTGGGGGGGGGGGTGTTGCTTTGCTTTTTTTTGTAATCTGGTTAATTAAAAATTATCACCAATTCTAAATCTAATCAGATTCATGTCCTTTTTCAAAATTCAACAATATATATTGAAATGTAATCAACAAGCTATCTAGAAATCATTTTGAGTGCACAGAAATCAAATATCTTGATTTGTTATGAAATTCCAATAAATAAATTTTTATTAACACGCATATTTAAGTGTCAGGTCTAATCCGTAATGGGTTTACGAGCTATAATTATTCATTAAACCAGTATCAATTTGTTGTACATGTTCATTTATCACTGTCTCAAGGGAATACTATCAGTCACTGTATTAATTTAAGAGCTGTGGAGATTTAATAACATTAAATGAAAGTAAATCGTTGTCAAAGCTTGTTTTTGTCGGTGTTTAAATAAAGATTGCTGGGTATATAATGAAATAGACAGACGTGTCTTTCTAACTTTTTTATTTTTATTTTACAAAATAAAATAGTTTATCCATTTGTTAGGTTAGTTGAAAATAGCTAAAGCTTTCTAATGATGTTTTTCATTTATGGAATCTTCATTATGGCATTATTGGTTAGTATTATTTGTTAAACAAGTGTTGAGAAATGCAAGTTAATCGGGTACACCCAAGCATGAACTTGTACCATCACTATATTATTGGTATTAATAAATGGGTGTTTTCATAATGGACCAGTTATGTGTCCAAGGTTAGTCATAATGGCCCAAGGAAAGTTGTATTGGCCCGAGGCAACGCCGAGGGCCGTTATGACTTAACCGAGGACATATAACCGGTCCATTATGAAAACACCCATTTCTTAATACTTTTATTAACCAGTCAATTTCAATTTTAGGTAATCTTCATTCTTTTTGAAGAAAGCCATAGTATTGACCGAAATGGTAGGCTATAATTGTTTTATCATTTTTCAATTTTATTATTTAAATATTAAAATTTGATGAAAACTGAATTTTTTTTAAACTTTTTGAAAATTTTATGATTTTTTTATTTTTTTGAAATTTTTGAAATATTGAATTTTTTTTGAAAATTTTGAACTTTAAAATTTTTTAATCTTTCTTTTATTGATTTTAGAATTTTGAAATTTTATGAATTTTTTGAAATTTTTAGTTAATCTTCATTCTTTTTGAAGAAGGCCATAATGGACCGGTCCATTATGGCTTTTACCCGGTCCATTATGGCTTTTACCGGTCCATTATGGCCTTAAAAGCCATAATAGACCGGCAAAGCATTTTGGAGCAAAATAATGTTCTTGCTGTATAAATACAAACCAGTCTGTAGTATTCATAATAGAACCTACTGGTTAACTATAGTATTATTTTTTAAACAAGTGTTGAGAAATGCAAGTTAATCGAGTACACCCAAGCATGAACTTGTACCATCATTATAGGGGTTATGGTTATGGTGTTTAATGCCACTTTCAACAATATTTCAGTTATATCATGGTGGTCAGTTTTATTGATAAAAGAGATCCCGGCGAAATCCACATACCTGTTGCAAGTCACTGACAATCTTTAACAATAATATTTCATTACAAATAAAAATACTATTATGAAATCGATTCAGATAACTAGGTTTAAAAAAATTGTGCTGGAAGTCAATTTTATTTTGTAAGTATTGTAAATTTGATAGTAAGTTCAATGATTTTATATTTTTCTATGATATTTGTAATATCATCAATGCTATATACATAATATTATTCCATTTGAACCCTTTTTATGAAAATCAAATGATTGCTGTGGGAGTTCCATTATGTCGTGGGTTTTTATCTTGTGTTCAGTAAGTGAATTTGATAGGTGATTGTTCGTTTTGTTGATATTGGTGGAATTGCAAACCATCCCATTTTTAAAACGTTCTTTTCATAATTAAAAAATACATCTGAAAAGACAGTTTAAACAATGATGGTCAATAATTCTACCAATATCAACAAAACGAACAATCACCTCTCATTTCCGATTCTGATAAACTGATAATCAATAAAGCAGAATCAATTGTAGTTCACAAAATAATGTTATAAACTTCAAATATAGAGAATGCACAAGTTAAAGACAAAACATAATTAATTTCGTCCAAAAACAATTTTGTAGACAAATAACTGAAGGCCTTTTATATATTAATCGTAAAGATTTTCAAAAAAACATGGTTCTAAAAATTATTTGAGAAAAAACTACTATGAATTACATGTGTGGTGGACGTGTTTTTCAACAGTCGGCATACCTATCAATACAAACTGTGCTCCATTTCTCGCTTGCTTAATCCTTTATTCGTACGCGGCAGACTTCATACAGGGGTTTCTTAAGAAAAATGAAATGAAGCTAGCCCAATCCTTTAATTACACGTTCCGCTATAGATGGTGTCTTTTCACTAAATAATTCTAGGTTTGGTGATTTTGTTGATCGCATCTATCCCATTAAGCTTGAAATAAAGGATACCACAGATACAGATAGGTCTGCTTCATACATTGACCTACACATACGCTCGACATCGACAATGAGGGGCGGTTAAGAACAACAAAAGACATGATTTCAATCTTCCCATTGTGAACTTTCCAGTAGCGCTTGCATATGGAGTATATATCTCTCAGTTGATTCAATATTCCAGAGCAGGTGAATCATATCAGGATTTCTTTCATAGAGTATTGCTGCTAAAAGGAAGCTACTGAACCAAGGGCTCCTATCGATTAAGTAGAAGTCACAAATGACCACGGATATGTTCCACTTGTCGTAAGCACTTTCCAGCTCCTTCCTCATTCATTACTTTTCGCCGGGTTTGTAACTAGAGTAACACGACTGGTGCCACTAGTGGAGCAGGAACTACTGACCCTTCCGGAGCACCTGAGTTAAACCCCGGTTTTTAGTGGGGTTCGTGTTACTCGATCTTTAGTTTTAGGTGTAATGTTTTTTTAGATCTTTGTTTGTCCTTTTGCCCTTTTTCTTTTGTCCATTGTGTTGTCTGTCTTTTTCTTTTGTCCATTGTGTTGTCTGTCTTTTTCTTTTGTCCATTGTGTTGTCTGTCTTTTTCTTTTGTCCATTGTGTTGTCTGTCTTTCTTCGATCTTCAAACTCTTCTTGTTGTTTCTGTTGATGAACAAATGTCAAAATCAGACATGAATTGACGTCGCGATAATATTGTGAAAAAATGTAGTATAGGAAAAATGTGAAATGTGTGAAACATGTGAGTAGTCGTCATGATCGTATGGTAGTTGGATTGACTACTTGTGCAATCAGTGCCTATCACCATTAACGTTGTGAGTTCGAAACCCGCTCATGGCAAGGTATAATCGATACAACATTATGTGATCAAGTTTGTCAGTGACTGGCGAAGGGTCGGTGATTTTCAATGGGTACTCCGGTTTACTCCAATAGTAAAACTCGACGCGTTTCTGGAATATCCTTCATCAGATACGCTCAAAGTCAAAAGCTTGGAAAGACATATAACATTTGAAAATCGCCGGGAGCAATTAAAACAAAATGACCTTCAGAAACAGGATAACCAAATATGGATATGGTCACTTATGTCTATTACAATATTTAGGAACTGAACATTTCAATAATAAATACATTTGTGTATATCTACTAAACTATGTCAGTGCCAAAACACTGACGACTGGGCGGATGATACCTTTCGGGAACTAATAGTCCGGCAGCAGAGGTATTGATTTTGTTGTGATGAAAAAGTAGATACCCAATTTCATACACATACGGCATTTCTGTAGAGTGATACATTTGTCTTCATAACTTAAAGAAGCAGAACTGTAATATAGCAACATCTAATTGTAATACGGATCACTTTTATTGTAAAATTTGTATTTTGTATTAGTTATACTAGTATTTGAAAAATAATTCATGGAAACCATAGTTTGCATTTAGTTTTAACATAGGCAACATTATTTTCATAAAATTTTTATCCCGAGCGATATTATCAATCGCTTAGGAATGAGGTTAAGAGTTTGCTCGGCAATAAGCATGGGCGAATTAAACTATATGGGGAGTTTTATCATGATATTATTATTATAGCAAATGAAAGACGTCATGTTAGAATTCAAGTTAAATAATCGTTGAAGACATCAATGCAATTTGCATATGAATAATTCTATTTATTTTGAAATTATTTACAATAAAATGTTGAACATTAAACAAAAAAGATGAAAAGATGTATTTCAAACCTTTGTTAAAGCTATTGTCTTTGTTTGTTTGTTTGTTTTTTTAATTTAAATTATTATGGCGTCATATTTGATAGAGGGCACGACTACATCAAAGAAAGAAAACAATTACACGTAATTGTGTCTAATTATCATTAACCAAATACGCTGAAATAATATAACATCGTCATCTTTGACTAGAAATATATTTATTTTGTCACGAAATTTTGTCATGAAGATAATGTTTTTTTTATTACGAATTGAAAAATAATTGAAATAAAGACAAAGAAACAAATAGTTGCTTTCTTTGACTCTTTGTAAAATGGCAACATGGATATCCTATGCAGATACTGCATAACAGAAATAAAACATCAATGACTGAAAATCAATGCATGATGCGAACATTTATATTCATCCGACTTTTACAACTATGATTGCACCCAGATTTTTAGTACTTGTCGATATCATCGCCATGTAAAGATCTAAGCATAAGATATTTTCAAAAATATACTATAAAGCTTAAAACAATATCATATACTTTGTTTACGAGTTTCGTATAAAGAACTAGTTTTTCATGATTAGTAGTATACCTTATTTCTCTTCACTTCTTTTTTGCGGACTGTTAAATGCATTTTGGTGGAAATTTAATCATTTCAAAACAGTCAATTTTAGTTAATGATTAATTTTTCAATTTCTTTAAAAATTTTGCAGCGATTGCCCCATCATGCCAGGAACTTCCTCCCTCGACAAAAGAAAACAATTTGGCGGAATAACATTTCTCCCAGGCGATAATTTGGTCAAACACGGTAATATCATATTGATTTTGTATGTTTTCAAAATAAGTCAATATTTTATAAGTCTGCAATAATCTGTGAATCGGTTCAATACACCCCCAATGTATTCTTCAACATGTTTTAAATCTCATAAATGTTCAGAAGTGCCTTTACCTTCACCACTAAAACCCGTGAGCAGGGTCACGGTTGATTGAGCATAAAGGAAAGCTACGTAAAAGGCATATCAAATTTGTACAAGCCAATTAATAGCATCTCTAGATTTAAATCCATATCGGCAAGATAGGAATAAGTATTGAGAAGGAACAGGAAGAGTAGTTTTTTTCCGGTCTTTGAAACCTTGACGTGCCTTATCATAGATATCCGAATTTAATAGTGTATGTCCTAAATTTCCGGAAGTGGATGATGATATTGAATATACAAGTCCTGATGTAGTTATTCCTGATATCTGAAACTTGAAATGGTAGAACCTTTATTCACGTAATGATGTTGGTCTTTCCTCTATTAATTTGAGTGATGGATATCATTTACATACTCATGCCATGCAAGTAAATTCATTGGTAATTTCGACTTAATAAAAAGAGTTTGAAGATACCAAGGGGGGTAATCAGAATCCGTATGTCGAAGAAGAAGAAGAAGAAGAGATAATACAATGTAGAAGTTATACTGAATATATATCATATTAAAAAGAATATGGCGTGTAAAGTGCTTATTTTAAGATGAATGCATTGTATTCTCGACTTCTAAAATATCCATTTCGAAATTACATTCATTTTGTGACCCCGACCCTTAAAGAGTATTACTGACAGAATAAAGTATTGTGAATGAAACGTGTTATGATATGAACGCAGAAGATACTCGTACATTCAGTTTGACAAAGGTGAAATACCCCTTTGACATCCAATCAAAGTGCAATGTGTTTTAATACGTCTTCGAACACCCCGCGCTATTCAAATATATCGTGTGCATGTTCATTTAAATCTAGACATGTTCTTACTAATATCTATCTACAAATATGCGAAATTGTCACTTTCGTACACAACAAACCTTGCTGTATAGTCAAAAAAAAACAAAAACGTTGATATCTAATTTAGTGTTCACAACCTATTTCTGAAATAAATCCTCATCAGGTGAAGCTCATAACTGTAGTCAAAGAATAGGAAAGACAAAGAACTGAATAACATCTTTGGGAGCAATTAAACCAAACGATATACACAACATAGCGACAATAGGATCAGGTTACCTATCTGATTAGGAAACTTGGACTTGGTTTCAATAAGTTATATTATTAGGAACTGTAAATTGCAAGCATAAATGGGGTCGTCACGGCCGTGATCGTATGGTAGTTGGATTTATAACTACATGTGCAATCAGTGCCTATCATAACAAAAGGGATGAGTTCGAACCCCGTTCATGGGCGAGGTGTACCCTATACAACATTATGTGATTAAATTTTGATAAAAGTTGGTCACTTCCTGGCGAGAGGTCGGTGGTATTTGTACGGGTACTTCGGTTTCCACCACCAATAAAACTGACCACCACGATATAACTGAAATATTGTTGAAAGTGGCGTTAAGCACCATAAACCAACCAAGCCATCAATCATAAATAGTTTTCAAAGTGATATTATTTTTGGCGTTGTGATTTCTAATTGAAGAGGACGTTGAACGTTTGTTTCTCTCCTGAAAACCACATTTGTGACGTAATGTTTGGCGTGCTCGCCTCGAGTGCGGTAGATCGCGGATTCGAGCCCCGGTCGGGTCAAGCCAAAGGTTATGAAATTGATATTTGTTGCTTCTCCGTTAAGCACGCAGCATTAAGGAGAAAGACCAAAGACTGATTGGCTCGGAATCATGATAATGTGTCCGATTGTGCGACATGTCTATCCGCGAAATGTTGCTTCAGTGATCTAGCACTATAAAAATCCAATTCAGCGTGTTGGTCTAGAAAAAAGGGGACTTCATTATTATCTCATTGAAAATTAGCTTGTTCTCGCCATGATATAACTGTAAAATTGCTGAATATGTGCTGAACAACAATCACTCATCCCTCTCCTGACATTCCTGTCTTTTTCCTTCAGTAATTACTTCTGTTTCATTACGTAATTGATTCTACACAAAATAATTACAGATCTGTAAATGTAGTCATTATATCAATTTCTTCTAGATATAAAGAAATAACAGTTAGACGGCATTGTCAATTTCTGTTTAATTTCCGAATCAGACAATTTGAAGAATGTCATAATTGACGCATATTGATTTAGTAATAACAGTTTGTAATAAAATTTAAAATGATTTCAATAAAACAAAGATCAGCACTCAATGTCTGGTTACTAATCACTATTATTTCTATGGGCGATTGTCTACAAGAGGTTACATTATAACAATGACTGCTCCCTAGGTAACATTACGTGATGTTTATGTTATTGGATAAGTAGAAAAGCTCGAAGACACGAAAGGGGATATCCAGAAGCGATAAATCGAAGGCCAGACAAGACAATGGCCTGTCGTCTTGGGAAAACAAGAAAACACGAAAGTTTTATGGAACGATCAAATACACGAGAATGCTATTTTCGTTGCACAGTAAAACATTTCCGACGTTATTCTCGTGTTCCAGTCTGATAATAAATTTCCACCCATGAGTCCCATCTCACCAGACGTTATTTCTGATAAGAGGAGTTTGAAGGTACCAAAGGGGTAATCAGAATCCGTATATCACAGAACAGACAATACAATGGTCAAATGATACCAAAAGGGCAATCAGAATCTGTATATCACAGAACAGACAATACAATGGTCAAAAGATACCAAAGGGGTAATCAGAATCTGTATATCGAAGAATAGACAATACAATGGTCAAAAGGTACCAAAGGGGTAATCAGAACACGTATATCGAAGAACAGACAATACAATGGTCAAAAGATACCAAAGGGGTAATCAGAATCTGTATATCGAAGAACAGACAATACAATGGTCAAAAGATACCAAAGGGGTAATCAGAATACGTATATCGAAGAACAGACAATAATACAATGGTCAAAAGATACCAAAGGGGTAATCAGAAT
>MJUT01027157.1:666998-696029 GCA_002080005.1 Gigantidas platifrons
GTTGCGTGCAAGAGAAATGATTGGTACCATAGCAACCGAGATGTATCGTGACATGAAAGGGCAGCAGGCATTGAAGGAAAATTGCGTGTATGAAGGCGAAGTTATTGTTGTAGAAGAATCTGGAGATGTGATTAGGGTTGAACCAATGGAAAAACGCCAAAAGCTGAATAATGAATATTCAAATGTTACGGATGACTGGTTAGCCGATGTCGTCTGTAAAGATAGACAATCCGAACAGTTGGGCGAAAAAGAGGAAAAAGTCATGATTGAAATAGATCACTATATTTCGACAGCTCAAGTTAACACCTTGCCATTACAGTGGTGGTCTCATAGGGAAGGTTTATATCCCACACTGACCCGTCTCGCGCGACGTTATCTATGTATGAATAACTTCAGAATAAGTGACAATACGAAATGCTCAGTTATCTGCACAAACAGTTGACAAACTTTTGATTCTCCATCACCATTATTACTGCCAGTGAACATTCCTCAGGCCTATAATAAAATTTCATTTGTTTGCCGTTGCCTCCCTACCTAGAAAAATTGACCCTACCCGAAAAATTTTATTGTTTTCATTTTTTTTTATTATTATTACAAGTGTTGCCTGAGGGCAAGTGTGGACACAGAAATGTGCTGTCCAAAAGGCAAGTGTGGAGGTCAATATTTCATATTATTATATACCATATTAACAAAATACTGGTAAGACGTGCTAATGTGGGTCACGGGTCACTGTGAGTAGCATGTGTAGTCACGTGAACAGATACGGTGTTGAAAAAACAGTTGATACTCATAAAATATTGATAAATGCAATACAATTTTATGTTTGTCTTCAAGAAATATGACAGACAAAACCATGTGTGAAGTTTTATGAAGAAATATCTCCGAATTCTATGTAAATTTACGAGTTGAAGTGGAGACACACCCACAGGTAATTTTAGCGATGTATTTTTATCTTGGACAATAATGAGCGTCCTGATTGGATGACCGATTTAAAACACACTGACTTCGCATGGTTTAGCAAGGTTACTCAGGTCAATAGTTTATAAATATAGAATCTTGACAATGTAAAACAAAAAGATGCATGTAAAAGAAATATATGTTATATTTATTCATTTGTTTGATTCTGGAATATTGTTGATCATTCATTTAAACAAGAAAAAAGGGAAAAAAGGAGGGGGGAGTGAATTTTATTTGTGAATTTTAAAGTTAAATAAATGTTATGTTTGGACAGTTTAAAGAGAAAAATAAAAATTAGTTGCGACTAAAGCTTAAATCAGCGTTAAAAATTGAACAAATATCAGTGGTTTTGTAAATGAGATTTATTTTAAATAGAAAATCTGAATTAATTATTTATTAATTTATTATTAATGATACAATTTGTATATCCCTTGGGGGAGGGCGGCTATGATGAAAATTTGAAATAAAAACACAGGACTGGACTTTAAGCAAAGATAATAATCCAGGATTAGTTTTTTATTAAAAAAAAATCCAGGATCCCTGTGTCCATGATTTTTTTTTTTTTTAAGTTAAATAATATGAAACATTGACATCCACACTTGCCTTTTGGACAGCACATTTCTGTGTCCACACTTGTCCTAAGGCAACACTTGTCTAACTTTAAAAAAAAAATCATGGATACAGGGATCCTGGATTTTTTTTAATAAAATACTAATCCTGGATTTTTATCTTTGCTTAAAGTCCGGTCCTGTGTTTTTATTTCAAATTTTCATCATAGCCCTCGTCCCCCAAGGGATATGAAAATGTTATCATTAATAATAAATTAATAAATAATAAATTCAGATTTTCTATTTAAAATAAATCTCATTTACAAAACCACTGATATTTGTTCAATTTTTAACGCTGATTTAAGCTTTAGTCGCAACTCATTTTTATTTTTCTCTTTAAACTGTCCAAACATAACATTTATTTAACTGTAAGATTCACAAATAAAATTCATTCCCCCCCTTTCCCCTCCCNTTTTTCTTGTTTAAATCAATGATCAACAATATTCCAGAATCAAACAAATGAATAAATATAACATATATTTCTTTTACATGCATATTTTTGTTTTACATTGTCAAGATTCTATATTCATAGACTATTGACCTGAGTAACCTTGCTAAACTATGCGGAGTCAGTGTGTTTTAAATCGGTCATCCAATCAGGACGCTCATTATTGTCCAAGATAAAAATACATCGCTAAAATTACCTGTGGGTGTTTCTCCACTTCAACTCGTAAATTTACATAGAAATTGGAGATATTTCGTCATAAAACTTCACACATGGTTTTGTCTGTCATATTTCTTGAAGACAAACATAAAATTGTATTGCATTTATCAATATTTTATGAGTATCAACAGTTTTTTCAACACCGTATCTGTTCACGTGACTACACATGCTACTCACAGTGACCCGTGACCCACATTAGCACGTCTTACCAGTATTTTGTTAATATGGTATATAATAAACATAAAACATAGCTCTAAATTTCTATGAATTTGTTTGTTTGTTTGCTTTGTTGTTTCGTTTTGCTTTGTTTTATTTTTGATTTGCTTTGTTGTTTTGCTTTGTTTTATTTTTGATTTGCTTTGTTGTTTTGCTGTGTTTTATTTTTGATTTGCTTTGTTGTTTTGTTTTGCATTGTTTTGTTTTTTGTTTGCTTTGATGTTTCGTTTTGCTTTGTTATCTTTTTTTTTTTTTTTTTGCTTTTTAGGGGGTGTAAAGATTATCATCCTATATTGCCACTGCAATATTCCAGAAAAGATATCATTATGTAATAGTTATCTGAACTATTAATCTGACTTACAGTTTCTTAAAATAGAACATGATGATACAGTTGATATAAAGCATGTATTTGCATATCTCAAGGAGAGGTTACTGAATATTTGACCATTCCATATGTATATTTGGAATGTGTAGGGACAAATCAATTCATTTATAGACATTAGGTCACAATGCTAATGTCAGGGACAATCAAGTATGTCCAAGAAAGTACTCACATGCTTATATAATTTCGGATGCATGCTTGACGTTGGATCAATTTATATAAATTTTTATTTTTTATATTGTGCATGGTCAATATAAAAAGACAACTATTATCCATAATTCTAATTAATCATTGTCCCACTGAATACAATTGTGAAGAAGAATAAAACTAACCACACATTCATAGATTTCTTACCGTTTTGTTTGCAAAATGCATAAGTACATTTAGTTCTGTTTTGGAGCAATTTCCAAATATTGAAATAAATGCATTGTACATCGTTTTGACGATGAGAAAGTTAACAAATGTCCAACATGCTATCCCTTAATAATGTTACAACTTATCGAAAAATAAAAATAAATTATAGAACGTATAAATTAACTGCGGTGCAATATTGTACAGGCACTTGTTTCATTCAAAAAATATATGCCCCCTCCTCTTTATTACTTCAAGGTAAATATCTGTCCTTTTCCCCTTCCCCACTTCGCCTCAATATTTTTCGCTTATTTGTGACCCTTTCGCTGACACAATTATATCGTTACACTCCCGAGATATTTCTCTTTTCGACTGCCACATTTAAATATACCTACCGGGCCCCTCTCAGACGAATTGGACAAGAATATTTAGCGAAGGTAGCTTGTTTTATTTTTAAGTCATATTACATATTATATAAAGTATTAAACACAAAATTACAATCCATGGCAAAAAAAACGATGAACACCTGGTTGCTGGTATTAAAAGAGGTTATGATATAACCATCTTAAGTATCCATAAAAGAGCTAATGATATGACCATCTTAAGTATCAACAATCAACATAGTAACCACTGGAGTACTTGACCCTTCGTCTTGTAAAGACTGTTATAAGAGTGTTTACAGTCGTTTCGAAGTGAACAACAACAAGTAATTAGTCAATATATGGTATTCACTTTTAATTCTGAACAAACATGAGTTACCGGACAACCTAAAGGGTTGATTTGTATCAAATCGCTTCATCAAATATCGTAAATTGCAATGGTCAATACTCTGTGAAGTTTATTTTTATCTATCACAAACAAAGCCATTTGGGAACTGCCATATCTGACGCCTCGAAACGAAGAGTGAAAATCGAAAAACAATTCTGCCAGAAATGCATTACAAGATACGATTGGTGTCGAAGTATCGTAAATTGGTGATTGATCGAGTGAGTTATCGGTGCTCAACGCCAAGTGAACAATTGTCGGCTATATTTTGGCCGGAGCAAATTACATTTCCATGCAATGATGAATTCACGCTTACTTGATCACTGAAGCACATTACCCTGATTTCGAGCCAACCAATCCTTACTTCTGCGTGCATATCAGAGAACCAGAAAATACAAATTTTCTAGTCATTGGTTTGACCAAACTGATGCTCAAACTTGGGTCGAACACTATAAACATTACACCAAAGTAGTGTTTCTAGTTATACATTAAACTAATTATTACTATGAACTACCAATGGTTCCTGGTGGTTAAGAAAATCTGTGGGCATATAAATATGTTTTGTTTGTCCTTTTCACAATATCGTTCATGTTTCCTCCTTCATGGCTTATGACTGAATTAGTAAAAAGATCGACACTAGTGCAACAGGAACTGCAGTTAGGCTCACCCCCTATAGTATTTGAGCGGGGTTTGTTTTGTTCAGTCTTTCGTTTTCTGTGTAGTGTTTTGTAGACAATTGTTTGTCATTTTGACCATTATATTGCCTGTCATTTGATTTGATTTACAGTTTCTAATTACCCCTTTGGTATCTTCAAAGTTTTCTAACTGCGCTGTAAATTGTATCTAACATAAGAATGTGTTGAGTAAGAAAGAACGATGAAAAATATATATAGTAATAGAGCATGGAACAAATTACACAGTTGTCTTTCTTGGCAGAAAAAAACCCCTATCAAATGAATTATTAGATTAGATTCTAATACCAACTGTAATGTTGAGAAGGTTTTAAAAGTCAAAATAATAAATGAACTAATGCATTTATGTTATAACAACCACTATATGTTGAGTAACTGTTTGGTGATAAACATCAAGCTATGAAATATGTATTCAAGTTTTGAATAGTTACGTAATTTAAAACCTCCTAGGTATAAATAAGGCCTTTTGTAGTCATTGCTCATTAAACTAAGTTTTTTTTTCAACGACATAAGGAATAAATGTGATAAAATTCTGGATAAATTTTACGACGTCAAGGTTTCTAGCACTTTTTGAAATGTTACAATTTTAAGACATTTTATATCGCTACATAATCAACAGGCTATAGTGATGGTAATTATTATTGACTGAATCGTTCTACATTTGATAATAAATCATTTTGTTTTGTAGATCACCTTAGCTTGATGATAATGGTTCTGAATTTATTGAAAAAGTTCCCATGCACTCTAGCTTTGAAATAAAACACCAATGTTATAATTAAAGAGGTGTCTGTTCTCTTCTAATTTCCAGGAATATATTGGACTGAATAATATGCAGTGTGAAATCGATTAAAAGATGGTAACTAGTGTCTAATAATTGTTGTGCACGAATTATATTGATATACTAGAAAAATATATTTGCATTTTTTTCTATGAAACGCATCAACAAAATACAAAAGAGAGTCAGACAGTATTTCCATTTCATTGTAAAAAAAATTCTGTAAAAATGCAAACATCAGACTCCCATTGACATGTTTTCACTTATTATTAAAAAAAAAAATTATTATAAAAATATTATCATGTTCAGTCGGTGAAATTATAAACAAGTTGTATCAATATATTACACGTGCACATGCTTATTATAGGATACTGACGAAAAGTTTCAACAATCCAAAAATACGGTAATGACAAGCCGTAAATTAAAAAAGGACGGACAACTCCAAAGATCAAGGGAAAAGCCAAAAGGGATAAAACGTCAAACAAAACATTACACACAAAAATTATATAGTGAGCAATACGAACTTCACAACACAGCGGAGATTAGCACATGAGTAGGTAATCAGATCCTGCTCCACTAGTGTCACACGTTGTATCACTCTTCTTATAAATCAGATTAGAAATCATGAAATGGGAATGAAAACATTTCTAAAATGTTTGAATTACAACAAGTGTGATTACAATTATTACTTTTATTAATATCGGAAGCATCTCGAATTAAACTCTTATTGAACTAGTGTAATCTCTTGGGCCTGACCGTAGCGGAACTCGCTGTGAAGATCTCGCCTATTGGTGTTTTAATTGGTTAATTTGAAGTTGATCTGCTGGTTACGTTAAATCGAAATGTATCAGGTGTTGATGGATAGTAGAATAATTGAACAGAATTTCAAATCAGATTGGATTCACAACGCTCTGTAATATACGCCAATTTAAAATCGTACATGTAATAATTATGAAAACTAATGTCCATCACCTTCATCCATAGGCAACCTTAGACGCATTTGGATATCCAGCTGTTTAGACCATTTGGCTTACTTTCTCCCAAAGACTTTCAAATTATTTTCTTTCCAATCTTTTAACATTGAGCGTACCCGATGATGTTGATCCCAGAAACGTTGATTGATTGATTGATTGATTGATTGATTGATTGATTGATTGATTGATTGATTGATTGATTGATTGATTGATTGATTGATTGATTGATTGATTGATTGATTGATTGATTGATTGATTGATTGATTGATTGATTGATTGATTGATTGATTGATTGATTGATTTTGGTGTTTACCGACGCCACTTTCAGCAATATTTCAACTATATCATGGCAACAAGTTTTAGTGGTGGAAGAAGCCGGAGTACCCGGAGAGAACCACCGACCATGGGCAAGCAACCGGTAAACTTTATCACTTGCGACTGCGAGTCGAGTGCACCCTTTTTGTAATTTACAAAGCCAGGCGCAAACCCACGCCGTATTGGTGATAGGCTTGTATGAGTTGTTAGGTAATCCAACTACCTAACTCATTGAGCCTCCCGGGCCCTTCCCAGAAACGAGTCGTACCTACTAACTTCTATATATATATATTCGTTATTTTATCGGTTTTTTTAATAAAACAATAACATACATGTATAACAATCGAGAACAATTTGGATATGACAAACAGATGAAACATATTTCAAAAAGTATTTTCTTTTGTTTTTTAAGTGTTTTTGCTTCATAGAATTTAAAACGAAATGAACATTATTGATCCATTTTTAAATGAAATAGACATCTTTTAAAGCATTCTCGTTTTCAATTAGAACTCCTTGACAAAGGGTAGACGTCTTTTGTAATGATTTGTAATTTTATTTTTACAAGATTGATGTAGCTCTTGTAATAACTTTGTCAAAACAAACAAAACGAATCTCTTTGTGTATTTACGTGCGTAGGAGTGGCGTATTTCAATATAAAATGAAATGAAATGAAACTATCAACAAATGTGTTTATTGAATTCATTTCTACCTTTATAATATTTAATACTGTGTGAATTGCACGACTAATGCCATGTGGTAATAATGTCAATTCCCTTTGAGTTGCTAACTTAGAGGAAAGAAATAGAAATTCGTATGAACTCTTTAATTGTATATATGCAGGGAAATGAGGTGTACTCGATACAACTCTATAAAGTGTGTAAGTTATTTGTAAGTTTTCTTCTGCAGGAAGGTGGACTTCTCCTTGTGCTCTAATTCCCTCCACCACTTACACATGACCACCACGATGTAATTAAAAAATGTTGAAAGTGTTGCTACACACCAATAAACGTACATAACCCATAATAGTATTAAAATGTTAAACAAAAAATATCACAGTTCCAAAATTTAATCGCAATATCGTTAGAACGAAGGCAAAATCGATTCCCTTGACACGATACAGCTCGCTTTCCTGACTTGGTACAGGCGTTTCAATAAAAAAAAAAAAAAGCGGAGTTTAATTAATTTTCAGGGCACAAAGTCATTTTCTTATTAGTCACTGAGTATTATTGTAATGTCAAACGGGCATGGTGTCCGCTATAATTTGTCAAAAACAAGTTTTTGATTAGATGTTATTTGATTGAAACAACGGTCAATGTGTAGACATGTCGCTGCATTCGGATCCATTTAACTTGACTCCTAGTCAACCTTTGGTCTTATTCCCTAATGATGTGTGCTCACCGGGAAAGCAGCCAATGCCAATTAAGTTATCTATTGTTTGAACCGAAAGAGGATCAAACCCACGATTTATCACACAGTATGCTAGCACGATAACCATTACATTCATTTTCCTATTAGACACATTAAAAGTGTTGTCCAGTAACAGTTCAGATAAATAATAAATACACTTCTGCAAGAGATAAAAAAAAAAGATAACATATTGGAAAATCAATTTAAGATCCAGCAACTATATCTCCTTTTTTCACTATGGTACCTTGTTTGTCTAACAAAAAGGGTCTGTGAATTTTCAAGACAATTTAATGTGATTTTTTTTCTTGCTGGGTTACTACGTTGATTGTGCATTTTTGCTAAATTATGGTAAAAATATATATTTTATATCAATAAGCCTAAGACATAGCAAAGTACAAATTAAGAAGAATCTGAAGATACCAAGGTGTAATCAGAATCTGAAGATACCAAGGAGTAATCAGAATCTGAAGATACCAAGGAGTAATCAGAATCTGAAGATACCAAGGAGTAATCAGAATCTGTAAGATACCAAGGAGTAATCAGAATCTGTAAGATACCAAGGAGTAATCAGAATCTGTAAGATACCAAGGAGTAATCAGAATCTGTAAGATACCAAGGAGTAATCAGAATCTGAAGATACCAAGGAGTAATCAGAATCTGTAAGATACCAAGGAGTAATCAGAATCTGTAAGATACCAAGGAGTAATCAGAATCTGTAAGATACCAAGGAGTAATCAGAATCTGAAGATACCAAGGAGTAATCAGAATCTGTAAGATACCAAGGAGTAATCAGAATCTGTAAGATACCAAGGAGTAATCAGAATCTGAAGATACCAAGGAGTAATCAGAATCTGAAGATACCAAGGAGTAATCAGAATCTGAAGATACCAAGGAGTAATCAGAATCTGTAAGATACCAAGGAGTAATCAGAATCTGTAAGATACCAAGGAGTAATCAGAATCTGTAAGATACCAAGGAGTAATCAGAATCCGTAAATCGAAGATGGACAGACAACACTGGGGCCAACATGAGCATTGATATTATTTACAATCCTATGTGAATATATTAAATCTATATTTTAGGCAATTAGATTTATTTAAAGTTTTAGGAAACTCGTGGGATTACAGTTGTGGGTATAACCTATTGTATAATAGACAACAAATGATATTGGTGATAAACAAACACATCCAATTAATCACAATAACATAGTCTATTTTAGGTTTGGGAGTGTACATTGTAATTTCTGCTATTTAGATAAGGTCTTCATAATAATATAGGATCATTTTACATAAAGGACTGTCATACGCCCGTCGTCTTGTATAATATCACGTACACCCTCGGTATAAATGTGACTTATGATTATTAAGAACATATTTAGACAAAATAAAATTTCTGTAATAACTACATTGTACGAAGTCGAAGGTGTGGAGAATAATTTATAATTAATGTCTTCGTTTTAGTAAATCGGTTCGCCGTAACAAACAAATTGAGTTCAAAAAGACAAGGGTGCTATTATCTGTGTAATTATTTTTTATACTTTATTCTAATTAATTGTTATTATTATTTTATTGTTTTATTTTTTATTTTTTTTGCGCTTTGTGTAAAATAGTTTCCTAAATAGTATTTCTTCTAAGGGAATGACCATTTAACTTGAAAAGGGGGGGGGGAGTTATGGTTGTTTCCTAAATAAATATTCTGATTCCCAATGTTGCTGAAAAAAATATTCTGATTTTGGTGGAGGAAAAAGAAATAATCTGATTTAGAGTTTTTGTCATATAACCTAATGTTAGATTCTGGAAAAAAAATTTCGCGCCCCGCGCGACAACAACAAAAAAATATTCTAACTCTCGCGTTGTCTGAAAAAAAATTTCTGAATGAAAAAAAAAACATATCCCCCCTGCACGCGATAATGTGTCTAATTAGAAATTTCAGCAGCTTCGTGTGTAATCTGTTATATTTGAACGTTTCATTGTTATATGGTGAACGAGCGTACCTGATGAGTCATTACAGAAACGCATCGTGCGCAATAAATTAGATTGACTCTTCATAAATACGATTTAATAATGGGTTAACTAAAACAATATATTGACCAATATGGTTGCTGTAGATCAAAGGATATGAAATGAATTGCTACTTATTTATTTATTTCTCCAGTATGTCTCTAATTGATATACAGTTATCTAATGGGACAAATATGTAAATGTATTATTCAAACAGACATTACCCATATCAGGAAGAAGATCAGTTTAATTGGATAACATTTCACCATACATGATTTATTTATACAATTTTAGATAAATTAGCTGGCTAATCATAATCCAATCTTATTAGGTTTATTGAATAAAACATTCCTCGAAATTCCAGAAGTGAATAATTATGTATCTTGTTATTGAAATAAATTGAAAAAGTTGGAAATAAAATGAATTTGACATTCTTCACAACTGAAATGTCTTTTTCGACTAGGAAAAGGTACCATAAAACCATACTTGAAATATACAAAATTGAATGTCATATATTTAGAAGCTATATGAGACACCATTACGAGTTTTTTCTTTCCTTAGCATGTTTAACCAGTTGGTTAGTTTTTCGTAATACCACTGTGGTTATATTTCTGCATTCATGAGAATTCCCCCAATTTCCTTTCGACGGCCATTAACGACGGATATTAACAACTTAAAAAAATATTTTTGACGTAGATAGTCGTAACAGAAACATATTCTCATTCTGCTACTATTTAGTGGATTACGATATTCCTCCACTCTCGATAGTTTACTATTTCGAGCGGGAAAATATCGTAATCTACTGATAGCAGAAGAAAAAAAATATGTATCTCACCAGAGGTGATCGTACATCCTGTATTTATCCATTATATACAATTTCTTTTTCACTTGAGGGGCCACCGCGGTCGTGATCGTATGGTAGTTGGATCTATTACTACATATGCAAGCAGTGCATATATCCACTAACGTTGTGAGTTCGAATCCTGCGCATAGCGAGGTGTACTCGATACAACTTAATGTGATAAAAGTTTGTCAGTGACTTGCTGCAGATCGGTGGTTTTCTCCGGGTACTCCAGTTTCCTCCACCAATAAAACTGACCGCCACGATATAACTGAAATATTGTTTAAAGTGGCGTTAAACACCATAATCCTAACCCTTATGATACATATTTTAAGTAAGAAATACATGTAATCAGATATATGGATATTACAATTGAAACGTCACAGTCTGTTGTAATTATCAGGAGTATCTGGACACAGACGTCTCTTTTCATGAAAATTACTTACTAAGTGTATACGCATAATCTAAGTTAATTGTAAGAGCGTTTTAGAAGTAAACAGTTTCCGATTCTCATCAATTTGGCAATATAAATATATTATTAAGCAATTTTTTACACTCCACTATAGGCTTGTAACAAATTGGTACCATTACTTCTAATATATGCAAGCCTGTACATTTATAGAACTTTCGTGATTAAAATTGACCTTGTTCAATAAGGAAGTCGTCTTCAATTAACACGCAAGTGAAATATATCTACTTGCCAACTTGGAGCAATACACGGGAATACAAAAAAAGAGTTAAACATCCAATCCATGGATTATGGTGTTTTTAACGGAACTTTCAATAATATTTCAGCCACATCATAGCCATCCAATCCAAATCTGGATAGACAACATACCTTCAGTGAAATAATATCTTTAGAACGGACAAGTCATAGATTAAAATAAGTATGTTGATAACCATTGTGAATTCTACATTCACCAACGTCTGTAAGAATACAACTAAAATTCAAAATCATCAAGGTATGACAGATGCAAGTTGTCCATAAAGGAGGGATGATGTCAATATATATATATTTCATTTGGTTTATAAATCAAACCAGGTATACTTGAGTTGTAGCAAGGGGGAACACTTTTATTTCAGTTTCTTTTTTGTTTTTGTTTTAGTATTAGTATGCACTATAGAATTAGTATATACCACAATTGACTGTTTTTGATTTTGTTTTCTACTGTATACGTAAACTGTTGATAGTAGACTGTTGTTATGAGTGTCTGGGCCATTGCATAAAGCAGTAGATAAAACCTGTATAAATGTATCGTATTAAACAGTAGAAATGACGCTTGTTTTTTTGTTTTGTTTTTGTTTTGTTTTTTTTTTGTTTTTGTTTTTTTTGTTTTTTGTTTTTGGTTTTAATATAAGTAGATCGTATAAGTCAATATATACCTATGGTGTCTGTTTTTGTTTTGCTCTTTTAATCAACATAGCCAAACGCTTACGTCAACACTCTGTATATATTATACTATTTAAAACAATTAAACATTTATGCGACACAAGTAGCAACAAACGTAAAACTTCAAGGCTGATGATTAGATGATTAGATGATTGGCCTTGCAACATGTTATTACAATAATTTTGTCCTCCTCCAGAATTAGCAAATGTCTTATTTAACTGCAGTGGGTGTTATTTAACTTCCATTTAAAAACAAATGCAGAATACGAAAGTTCAAATTGTTTGTTTGCGTATGAGTAGCATTAGCCAATCAGCTGGTTGTCTTTGGTTTACTTGCACCCACATACTTCTAAATTATTGAGATATGTAATCTGTTGAATATTAGCTAGACACACTAAATTAGATATATACGTTTTTATGATAATCCGGTATTTTTTTATTTATTGATTTTTTTTTAATTTCGTTTAAAAAAATAACTATTGTCGGTTTTGCTTCACATAAATTAAAACATTGTGTTCTAAATCCTACTATACGATAAACAGGTCTCCTCAGATTTAAATTAAAACATTGTGTTCTAAATACGATAAACAGGTCTCCTCAGATTTAAATCTTAACTTTACAATTTATTATCAAAGTTGCTTAGTTTATTAAAGAATATTAAAAACTCTGGCTCCTTTCTAAAGGCCATTGAAACTGATTGGTTGTGTACATGGGTATATATATATTCACAAAATTTACTTTTACGTTTGTTTTGTCCAACTAATTCCATTATGTCTATGAAGTTTCATGGAATTCTGTTTAGCATTTAGCATCGTATTAATATTTTAACATTTAATTGGTTAACATTGGTAGCAATTTTGAAATTCTAAAACTTAAGTGCACATCGATCTAGCCATGAGGGTTTACTATTCCATAAATATTTAAAGTCCTATGACTTCAAATCTCTGAAATTTTCTTCGGACAAGTAGACGGGGGATGACGGACAATTGAAAGAAAACAAGATTTATTGTACAAAAACAATAACTCCCCCGCTTCGTTTTGGGGGACTTAATGACCGGAAGTTGAGTAAACAAACATTAAAGGATTGTCACAATTGAATCAAACAAAATGTTTCGATTATTTGTAATGAATATTATATCCATCATTTGATGTAATCCAGGAAACTAGCAATGTTCAGATATACTGTATTAAAAGAGATGCCCACTCAATAATGATTAGATTTATATTGTGAAATGGAGAGAGAGAGATGTGAAGCAAGCTACGATATAAATGTCAATGACTAACAAAACTGTTATAATAAATAAAATATAGACATATCTCAATACACTTGAAAAGACAGACATATTTATATCCTTTAGTAACCTTTTTATGCCTTCAATTCATGTTATTCGTAACAGTTTCAAGCCTTTAAGAGACGTGGCGAACTATTTATTACTCATTAATGCAAAAGGTCGATCTACATGCAACTTCGTTATTATGCCGAAAGAAGCTCTCTCTCTCTCTCTCTTTGTCTCGTTTGCGTGCTTCTGTTGATAAGCTGAGTGATATACTTTCTCTCTTAATTAAGATATTTGTATCAAATTACTAGAGTCTACGGATTAAATTTTGGTACGTGCTGTTTTAAATTCAAACCTTAAAGAACATACAATAATTTCCTGTTCTTGAAAAAAAAAAGAACTATAATATTTCCTTACCAATATGTCTAAATACTGGAGGCGTGAGAAACACTTATAAAGACAAATGTTATCATTTTTCTGGCGAAATAATAAACAGATTGATTTTTAGAAAATCCACATGAGACAGTCTGTTATTGGAGATTTGCTAAAATTGGCGTGGAATGGTCTACGTGTGGTAATTGGACGAATCGTTTTGACTGTACGGCACACTTATAAGATCCGGTCAACATTAAATAGCAATAGTTGGATTGATCAATTAACGTGTAAGGTAAGGCTAGAAATTTTGACGAATTGTTTTAGATGCTTAGAAAATCATTTCCATTCACAGTTGTATATATCAATTTTAACTACAGATAATATGATATGAATTTTATTTAATTCATAATTAAACCAAAATAGTTTTTCAAGAAGCGTAATAAATGCATGGAGGGGAAAGATTAAAGTATTTTTATTTTCAAATTGATCGTCATTGCATTGATTTATATCTATTTATTATTATATATGATACATTGTTTAGAACGTTGATGTAATGTAAATTAGATGAAGAAACAGTTGGAAATAGATAATAATAAATTGATGAAGAAATTTGAAATAAAGTCACCCATCTTTAAAAGACAAATCTGTTTACAAACTTGTTTTCTTTAGTTTTATACCTATATAAAAATGACCAATAGTAAGTTAACAATAATAATAAAATTCTCAATTATTGAAATATTCAATTAACAACGCACATAATGACTGACATTTTCGAGATTAAAGAGGACAACAAGACAGGTGCTATCCTTTATCGTTCGCTTTGTAACAATTTAGCACGCCATGATATTTCTGTAATGGTAGCTAAGTAGCTTTACACTAATTCCAGAAACGAAAAGGACATCTTAATCGGACATAAATGATTTAAAAGCCACATTTACTATACCTATTAATATATATTCATGAATATTGTTTTAGTTTCAAGTGACAATGAAATTGATATCGCAATATGACACTTTGATTAAGAGACGAAATTCACAAAAAAATGAGAGTCTTAAAAAGTTGGACATAATGATTGTAAACATATTTGTTCAATTTGATGAAGGTGTTTTTCAACAAAATGCCGGAATAGGCATTCAAATGGGTACTAATGGTACATCTTTGTATTCGTCTTAGAACGATAATATCGAAGGGTTTCAAAATGACAAGACAATAAGAACGTTTGTCTCTCGATTCTTATATTTTACTTTTCAATATACATGTATTGATAATGTATTATCAGTGACCAAACTACTTATGAAGCAACCGAATAATTGACTACCACACATTGTGACAACCTTGATGATGTTGAGTTTTCCCATTGTTAACTCGTATTATCTATCCATAAGTCAAACATTTCAGGTATTGCGAATCTCAACTGCTAGCAGACAGTGTTGTGCTATTTCCTTTAATTGGTATTTTATCTTTTTCTGGAGTGTTGTAAAGTTTATGTTTTTTCTTTTTTATTTTGTATCAGTGTTTTGTATAATTCACTAAAAACAGGACTCAAAGTTATAACTACCCTTAAATAGCCAAAGTGAAGATTAAAGCCGTCATATTTATTAACAAGAATGACATACACGATTTATTAACAATTTACTGAAAAACAGATTAAATGATGGAGATATGATGGATTTCGAATAGTACAGTGTAAAATGAATATAGTATATGACCGGACATTTTACCCTATAACCAACCAATTGCTGCTATTCATGTTATAGTTAAAGTTGCTAACGTGATCGGAGCGTGACATTTTCACAACATGGCTGTCCTAATTCAGGACCTTAATTTCCAATGTCATATGTCATGTTTGTTTTTGTGTGTTTATAATAGTTTGAGGTGTCAGATTTAGGAACTGTTAAAATTCAATAATAAATACAAATGTATATATATAATAAATCATGTTTGCATCGAAATACAGCCTACTGGACGGTTGATACCCCAAGGAATGATAATCCACCAACAGGGGTGTCGACACAGTAACAGTTATAAAATGTAGATATATATATTAGTACGCTCGGAGCGTTTCTGGAGTTACTTTTCTAACCAACTCCGCCATCCATTCGTATGCCCATGCCAGTGTCACCTTGTTACGAATTGTATAGTTTTTACACTTGTGTACTTGTGATGAATATTGCTGTAATACTGTTCACTTGATCTTAAGGGGGTACTATACACTACAGGGAGATAACTCTTTAAAATCAGTTGAACGTTTTGATCATTAGATGTTTGTATGCAGATTTCAAGCATCTCGGTGATCAAATACCCAGAGAGAAAAGCTGCTATGTGGCTAGTGAGTGTATAGCTTTAAGTCTGTTGGTTAGAATTTGTTAAAATATTGATATTTATTACAGTGGATATATTCAAACACACTGCCAAAAAAAATAAGAAAAATTAAACGAGCAGATCAAATTATACCTGAAGTGTATGGTACCACCATAAGGAGCATAAGTATTTGTATGCTTGGTTGATACTTATAAGTATATGTGATCAATGATTTGAGGTGAGAGGTAATTGTTCGTTTTGTTGATATTGGTGGAATTGTTGAACATCACTTTTTAAACTTTTCTTTCATATAATGGGGTATTTATTACATTTTGTAGCTAGCGTCGGGAACTCGTTAGTTGTGTATTTGATATGCTCTGCACAACGAGAAAACGATTCCGTTCGAATTGTCGTATCTCATAAGAGCGACGTATCTATATCCCTGTCCGAGGTTTTCAAAAGATTCGACCTAAGACGTAGAATCAATATCAATGTCCAGCTAATAATCGTATCTTGTGTTTGTATGGATGATAGAATTAACAAGCGCTGAATAACTTCTGTGATAACGCATACCAGAGGACAGTCATTCTTATTTCTTGATAACCATAATTCGTTATATCCATAAAACGATGGTGTACGTTATAAAATGCAGTCAATTTCTTATACAGTTATGTATCCGTAATCAAGGATTTAATGGGGGGAGGGAGATTACACATTTATCAACATTCAACGGCTTCAAATAAATAATAAATACATAAAGATTGAGTTAAAATATATATTAGGGAGCAAGATGTTTCCTGTTTCTTCTTTTTCCTATTAGAATTTGGAACTGTTCTAACGCAGTGAGTTTTTATTTTTCAACTAAAACGTAACGTATATTTATGATATTTTTGGTGATACCTGTGCCAATTAAAATGTTCGACCGTACAACCATCACAGCGCCACGCTATAAGCGAATGCTGACTTATTGCTTGCAATTTTATTTTCGTCATCATCTATTATATTAATCAGTGTTATCATAATGTGACTGACTTTTTATCAATGTTATCATAATATGGCTTGATATTAAATATCCACATGCATATGGTGGAGGATGTTTCTTGTGGTAAATTATCAAAATTATCACCGGTGACGACGTACCAAAACACCCTCAGCTAAGGGCAGAATGTTAAGTAAACTGGGTGCTATATGATTTAATACTTTATTGAGAAACAAAATTTGTAATTGTTTTCCACAATTCATGCTGTCTTATTTTCTTGTACTATTTTTACCTAGCAATATTTTCCTCTATAATATAAACAAGCACGTTTTAGGGTTCAACAGTTATCTTGCATTGACGGAATTATCCCTTCTCCTGGGACGAGTGTTAATTGTTCTGGATTGGGAATCAAATCTGTCTTAATGGACGTCAATAGACGTGTATAATTGTTTCTGTGTGTGGGAGGGACTACCATGAACAATATCCATCTTGTCAGGTGTGGGTAGATATTATATAACGTATTGAAAATTAACAAATGCCGTCTAACCAATTAACTGATTTGATTACCATAGACATTTGCATAAAGTATATTAATCAACGTAATTAGATTGTGACTGAATAGTAAACATTATTATACTTCGTGTAAGTTTCTGTAGTGATATTTGGTACTGTAATATTTTGGCATATTACCTGGATAATATTTTGGCATATTACCTGGACAATTAGACACTCAGTATAATAATGCTATTAATGTGGTCTTGTCCAGGTAACATGCCAAAATATTAACCAGGTTTGAGAGACATATTACCCTCCCCTTCGGGTCGGGTAATATGTCTCTCAGACCTGGGTAATATTTTAGCTTATCACATATTTTATTGAAAACACGCCAAATTTGCATGTGTGATAAAAGCATAATTTGCGGCGTGTTATTTGCCTCCGGGGCAATAACATTTTACGAGGGCAATGACATGTTATCTGCCCTCTTGTGAAGGGCAATAACATCTCATCTGCCCTGGCAAAATATGTGATAAATAGATTAATACATGGCCTTTTTCATATTGTCCTTGTCATCAGCCCTTGGCTGATATCGTCCCTCGGGGCCGATATCAAGGTCTCATGCTGATAACAAGGGCAATATGAAAAAGGCCATGTATTAATCTATAAATATTACCTTAGCAAGACCATATTATTATATAAATATCATTGGTGGTTGGGTTATTGATATTTATTGATTCTGTCAGCTATTTTACTACCGATATGGTGACACAGTTATCACGAACTGAACGGTGAACCCTCAACCTTTGAAACCTTTACACATGAATTGGGTACCTGGAACTAACCAAGGTCACCAGTCAAATATAATTTTCTTTTAGTATTTTCAATGGCAATGGTTTATTTCTTTCTAATATATATGTACAACTGTGATATTGGCCAAACATTTTCGATTTGTCCAAATATAACCAATTTGCATGAGTTTCTCTTTTGAAGTAATTGAAATTTAATTTGGACATTTGTTTTCTACATTAATAGTGGTTGTTAGATAATTGATAGTACATATGACTCGGGTCTTACGAAATGATTTACTTAAGAAGAGTTTGAAGATACCAAAGGGGTAATCAGGATCTGTATATCGAAGAAGAACAGACAACACAATGACCAAAAGAAAAGGTACGAAAGGACAAACAACGATCTACAAAACAAACACATAAAACTATAGATCGAGTAACACGAACCAGACTTAAAACCGGGGGTGAACTCAGGTGCTCGGAAGGGTTAGTAGTTCATGGTCCATTAATGGCACCTGTCGTGTTTATCTAGTTACAAACCCGGTGATAAGTCATGAATGAGGAAAGTATTTACATGTGGAACATATCCGTGGTCATTTGTGACACAGATCTAGATATTCCATAACGGTCAACCAAGTCATGGTGGTGACCGTCAAACTTTGAAAGTGATGACTTCAAAATAACCAAGAGGAACCCTTGGTTCAGTAGCTTCATTGTTAGCAGCAATCCTCCATCCAGGAAATCCTGACAGGAACCACAAGCTCTGTAATATCGGATCAACTGAGAAATATATACTCCAGATGCAGGTGCTACTGAAATTTTGCTACATATAAATGGAAAGTTCACAATGGGAAAATTGAAATCATCTCTTTTGTTGTAAAGTTTCGTTCTTAACCACCCCTTACTGACAATTGTGAGGTGTAGGTCAAGCTATGAAGCAGACCTTTCTGTATCTGTGGTATCCTTTATTTCATGCTCAAACCTAGTAGTATTTAGCATACGTCGCATTCGGATTCGTTTGACATTTTTAACTGTGATTCAACATACAGACCTGCATGTTGTACCATGGTATAAGACCCGCCCATTTGCATTTGGATTCAAAGAAGTTTTAATGGATGAATTATTGAGCATGGTACAATATAAATTCCAGATAATAGACTTAGGTTTTCAACAAACAGATTTTTAAACTGAATGTTCATAAAAACATCAAAGGATAAATAGGTTATTTATGTTACAATTATATATAATGTTGTTTATATTTCTTCTTGTAGAATATTCCGCATAGACGACAAGAGCAATGAATACAATAAACGCCTTTGTTTATGGGTTCGTTTGTCTAGCTACAGTACTGGTGACAGTCAGCACGTATAGTGAGGATAACATAGCGGACTTTTGTGACATATGTGAGTTAAAACAAAATGAGATGGCATGCCTGGTTTGCAAAGAAGCACTGGAAAACGATGAGTTAGCGATGCAGTACGGAGACGTTAATAAGAGAGGAGGTTTTCATCGGCAAACGCGTATGTTTCCATGCCAATGTTGTGCATTTTCACGCCATCAAAATTTTTATTGCTGTGCAAATTGTAACAAGAAATAAATCGCATGTGTTCATATCAATTGAAATATGATTGCATCGTGGAATATTATATAATTTTTGTTGCATTTTTCATCGTCCGCGTTGTTAATTATCATTGTATTTCTATTTTATGCTGTTGGTGGTTTTATTGTGATTTGGTGCAGCCAAAACTATATTAGAAACAATCAGACAGTTTTGAAACTGTATACAGTGTACGAGAAATAATATTTTATTGCATGTTGTTTAGATTGAAAAAAATGAAGAGAAAAACATGTCAGATGTCCGAGACCAATAATTGTTTGTATTATATATGATAGGTATCAGAAATAATATATTGATCAATTTGGTGCATGTTTAAATTAAGAAAAGAGAGAGAGAAACGTGTGCCAGAGGCCTGAGACACTGAATTGTTTGTATTATCCATGATACACATAATGACAACGTGGAAGAAAATCATCCAATTAATTAAGAAGGATATTTAATGACTGGTCAATCATCATGTGACAAATACTGTTGTGGATCAAGTACATTTCGTTTTTTTATGGTTATTGCATGTGGTATTTACGTTAAAAGCTTTTAGGTTGAGCGAGAGAGAGAATGATTTTTCTCATTATTTTATCATTAATTGTCATATTTCACCGTTTCCATGAGAGATTGTTAAGGTAATAGATGCTTGTACTGAAAATAAATATATTGTATAAAGTATAACCCTACAGTGTTTATTATGGCATACGATGTGTTGTCTCCCTTTGACGTCAGCGTATACATTAGTATAGAAAGCCTTTGGTGGTGGAAAACAGTAAATTATTTGACATCTCTTTAAAGGAGTTATTTTCCCTTAGGAGAAAATTATGGTTCCCATTCCATGCAAGAGCAACGGAAAGAACTATGAATTTGTGCATAATGTCAAAATATTGGTATATATTTGAAGGATAATTTCATATCAAATATAAAATGCGTAAATGTCAGGCAGAGTATGACAAAAGATGTAAGCTATATTCATTAAGCTTGTCATCAAAGAGGACCCTTTTACCTGCATTAACGGGAAATAACTCCTGTAAGACGTATAAGTCGGAAATGTGCAAACGGTCTAGTCATTACTAATGGCTTACTTAGATTAACTTCTTTTAAGAAGGAGAGCGGAAATGTTTCCTTTCTTATATTTCACCTGGAAACAAATGTAATTGATTAAA
The DNA here is from genome assembly GCA_002080005.1 of Gigantidas platifrons. NCBI lineage: Eukaryota > Metazoa > Mollusca > Bivalvia > Mytilida > Modiolidae > Gigantidas > Gigantidas platifrons. The sequence goes on from MJUT01027157.1 coordinate 688,322, forward strand.
TTAATGATTACATTGGCAAAGTAATCATGATTACATCTGATTTCAATTTACATAAGATCTTAAGTACATGGCATACAAGTGTCGTTTTGTTTTTTTTCTTACATACTGTTTAATATACAATAACTTCAAATCTGTAAATATTTACAGTATCTCAATTATAAGAAAAACAATAAACATTATGCACACAATTTATTTAAGTAATTATAACATCTGCACAAAGAATACATGAGTCAGCGGGTGATTGTTGCTTAACGCCAAATGTACAATTTTACAACTACCGGTATATCATGGAAAGGAAAATATATTTGATGAAATGATGATGATGTCAGATGTCACACTTGTTTGGATTTGCATAGTGCTAGGTGACTGAAACATTAGTCCACGGGTAGATGTCGCCCCACTTGGACACGTCATTCAGATTTGGAGCCAAACAACCTCTTCCCATACTCCTTAATCTGCATGCTTAGTACCGACGAAATAGCAAATACCAATTTTAGTCTTTGGTTTGACCTGACATGGGCTCGAACTCGTAATCTACGATGCGGTTCCAAAGAACATATATGATGGACTTATACCATGTAAATATATTTGTTGATTGTAAGGCTTAGGATAAAGCAATTTCTTTGACGCATTATACGACCGTATTTTGCTATAACGCTGTTGTCGTTCGTCTGTAGGGAATGGTTTCCGTGTGATAACATAAGTTCTAGTTGACGGATCCTTTCTTTTTTATTTTAAGCTTAAATACTGGCAGATGTTGGTATTGATTTGGGGTATTGTAATCCTACTCGTTTCGAAGCAAGAGCCATCAGGTGTAAATTGCATGTTTCTTGTTGTTTGCACATGAACATGGACAGTCAATTTTTATTCTGATTTTGATTGGTTTTTTTTATTAATTACTTAGGAAAATCTCTTTCAGAAAAATGCATAACATTATATATGTAACTATCACCGTTTACGATTGTAATATGCTTCGCTCGACATGACATTCCCCTTTACCTGAATTGAAGGATGAACACTGAGAAGACAAGATATGCAGCTATTCCCATTTCATCAGGTTATTAAATGTGTTTTGTCCTTAATGTTCGATGTTATAATGGGAAAGGGTTTTCTTATCATACCGGAGCAATTGAGCTCGTTCTGATTGTGTCTGAATTCGTGATATCATGATTTATTTTCCTTCTATCTTCTTGTTTTTACCATAGCTGTTTTATATGCAAATTGTTGCTTTGCGCAGACGTCTTCTGGTTTTGGGTTGACATGTGGATCACGTTTGAGTTCATGTTCTATACATGCAATTTTGCAACGTGTCGATTATTGGATAACAAGAACGTAACAGGCATGAAGATATCAATACATGAAAGTTGATCTTGATCCCATACCTAAGAAATATCCATTGTTAATTAGATCTTCATAGAATTTATATTTCTATGTTAAATGTTCCTACAATTTTTCATGTGAATATTAGAGTTAACAGACATGAACATTTATAACTGTGTCTCGCAGTTAGATGTACGAGTTCTAAAAATGATCTCGTAGTCAAATAAAGTTTGAAGATACCAAAACGGTAATCTAAGAAGAACAGACAACATAATGGCCGAAGGAAAAAGGGAAAAAAAAGTCAGCAAAAAAGATCGACCAAACACAACACAGAACACGTGACAATGAAAAAAAGACAGACAAATAATGATGTGCGTGAACAAACACCGGCCCCATTAATTAAACACGAGGGATGAATTCATGTGCGTCGGAGGGGTAGATAGTTCCTGCTCCACGTGTTGCACCACCCGTGGTACTCAAAGTAATGATAATGTGCAGTGAATGTCGTAAACAACGTATAAGAGTCGGTAAGGGATAACTACAATGAAAGCAGATACTCTGTCATCTGTAATGATAAACCAATTCATGATGGGGACTGTAAACATTTCAGATGATTTCGATTTAGCTGTCATTTTTACTATATCTCTGCCATTTCAAACAATGTCAACTTTATTTTCCATTTGAAGATGTCTAGGAATTGCATGTGTTATGACATTTTCATTTAACTACAGAAGCAATAAAATAGTTAAATGAAAACAAATGTGGTAATTTTGTCCCTTATTATATTGAATCTTCCTACACTTCCCACTAGATTACAGAAATCTACATAAACACGGCATTTACAACCAATGACATTGGGAAATTATGTTAAAAACAAGTCCTCCTGGAAATATTTTACCAGAACAAAATTATTGTAGTAGTAACGCGTGAAAAACAAATTAAACTGACCAACATTTGTATCTATTTGGTTGACATTCAAGATTCTTTATCCTCACAAACCAAAGGAAATTACGATGATACATAGCAGTTCATGTAGATTTTTTATGATGTCTGTGTTGGAGAACTATAATTCACGCATAAGTTGGGGTATACATGGAAGGGTTGAAGTAAATTGTATTTCTCTGAAGAAAACTTATTAGGTGTATCAGGATTTCATGGGTGCTGCTAACAGGGTGTTCGTCGTGCTTTAGGGTGCTGCTAACAGGGTGTTTGTCGTGCTTTAGTTTAATAAACGTTAGAGTAAACGGAAGAATGGACAATCTAGAGACAATGGCGACATTGGACACACAAGACGCTCGACGAAGACAAACAGAAAAAAACACAACGCAGAACTAACATGATGACCGCTGTGGATTCCACCAAAAACCGGGGTTGAACCGCAAAGGGTAAGCAGCTCCTTCGACTGCTTTGTGGTTGCCATTATGTCCACAACCGCACCATTCTATACTCTTTCATGACCTTTTATCCAATTATAAGAGGGGTTACACGACGGGCACCACTAGTGGAGCAGGAACCTTTACCCTTCGAAAACACACCCTGTTTTAGTGGAGTTGGTGTGTCTGTGTAGTGTTTTCGCAAGCATTGTTTGGTTTTTGGCATTAATGTTGTTATTTTTGTATTGTCCGTCTTTCAATTTAATGATTTTCTTTTCATGTAACCCTTAAGTATTTTCAATCTTCTATTACACAAAATGCAACTTTTTATAAAGAATCTGGAAATATGTATGCATATCAAATTTTATTGAGATAAGCCCTTTTATGGTTAGTTAATATAGCATTCATTGTGATTTGCGAATATGACATTCTTTAATATTGAAATGGTACTGTTTGTGCTTCGAGGGCGCCTGGGTTCATCTTCGAGGGCGCCTGGGTTCATCTTCGAGGTCGCCTGGGTTCATCTTCGAGGGCGCCTGGGTTCATCTTCGAGGGCGCATGGGTTCATCTTCGAGGTCGTCTGGGTTCATCTTCGAGGGCGCCTGGGTTCATCTTCGAGGTTGCCTGGGTTCATCTTCGAGGGCGCCTGGATTCATCTGCGAGGTCGCCTGGGTTCATCTTCGAGGTCGCCTGGGTTCATCTTCGAGGGCGCCTGGGTTCATTTCCGAGGGCGCGCCAGGGTTCATCTTCGAGGTCTTCTGGGTTCATCCTTGAGGTCGCCTGAGTTCATCTTCGAGAGCCCCTGGGTTCATCCCTGGTTTTTGGTGGGGTTTTTTCTTTTCTATGTTGCGTTTTTCTTCTTTGTCTTCGTCTTTTTTTTTGTACTCAATATTGCCAGTTTCTCTGGATTGTCAATTCTTGACTGTCCCTTTGGGTTATTTAGACGTTTGTTTTAATATTACCCCTTTAGATGTTTCTCCTGTATTTATAAATATGTACATTCGTCAGTAAAGAAAATGACTAAGCTATGCGCTAACACGTAAAAATACATGCATACATTAAAATAGTATCTGTTCAACAAAATATATTCCTTTATTCTTTGTGTATAATTTTTGTTTTCATAGACTATATGTTCATACTTGATTAAGAGGAAAAATCATGACTTTGTGTAGAGATGCAGCTAAAATGTGAATGTTTATTCAAAGTCTTTGATAGATAATTTTCCCAAATAAAACTTTGTCAAAGTCGTCCCGTTTACACGATCAAAGTTTATTTCGTTCGACCACACAAATTTGAATCTTCCGGTCACCATTTTTCAACCGCATGTGCTTTTGTTTACATAGATCTTTATTCGAAAGATGTTTTGATTGGTAAATTCCCATCAAAGTCCATCAACATTTTAGAAAAATAGAATGGGTTTCTATTTCGTCAAATTTCTTTGACAAAATTTGTGATGCAAGTTTACACGATCAAAGAACTTTGTCAAAGAAAGCTTTGACCAATTTTTTATGGAAAACTTTGATTGTGCTAACGGGTCTTAAGGGTTTAATCTAAATAATACGGGGGAGGAGAAGTAAATACTATATCAATACTCTTTTTTTTTTCAATAAGAACTGTCCTTGTGAATTACCTACGCATTATCACTTCCGGGTTCGGGAAATATATTCCAAGATGTTAACAGCTATTTAAGTCAATGACTTTTATGCCCATAATTAAATTCAGAAGTTTAATCGCGAACAAGACGATTCCGTATTTCCTGATTTAAGGAAACGAATCAATCATTTAACTAAACCTTAATTGTCTAATAAAAACAAGAAATCATGGTCAACCTATAGTTCATTATTATTGAAAAGCTAATTATGGCAATTCAAAGGAACGAAAGAATATGAAATTGATTGCCAAGATGTTCTATTGACCCACAATAATATGACTTAATTTATTACAAATACTCGACGCTTGACTTCGACCATTAACAATGTAATTCCATAACCTTATGGCCTATCGTGTCATTATCGATTAGCTATTATTCTGGAATAAATGTATTATTACTATAAAACGTACATTATTAAGTAGGACGGGATGACATTATTTATAGTAATTCTTATGATTATTGCTCTGTTTTTCTTATTACGGTATATTACAGTATTCCTTTAGCCATCGAATTATCTGTCCATCGAGTTACGGATTCTGATTACCCCTTTGGCATATTCAAACTCTTCTTTGTATATATTTATCCGGTCAATACATTTTACCCCAGAATTATGTGCTCTGGTTCGGTCAACTTTGTTGTTACATATTTATTTGCCCGAACACCGACACCTTTGTTATGTTTTTGTCGCAAAATATTGACGACTCCTTTGGGTTGGTAAAATGTCCCATAGTTTTGACTGATTCTGTTAATCATCAATACTAGTACTCAAAAACCATGCATCATTGAGAATTGGGGTCTTCACTATTGATGATTAACTTGTGTCACTTGCAGCTGTTCAAATGTCACTGATGACATGGACATTCAACCTTCCTTGTTATGACTTATGCTTAGGAACAGTGAATCACAAACATATCCACCATGTGGTGTTGCTCTTTTGTTATGCTTTGACTGAAAAATTTCAACCCTTCTAATGGGCATAACTCCAATTAAAGGTTTTTCTAAACATATTAATGGCTATAACTTTTAAGTCATTAATTGGACAGAGCAAGGAGCATTAAATAACTATGACCTTAAAATGACATCAAGTTTAAAGGTCATGAAACCGGAAGTTGCATTTTGATGCAAAGCAGTACCTGTCAACCATATCATTTTAGAATCAGGATAAGGACTATCAAGTGGGAGTGACATTTTTAAGAAACAAGAATTTTTTAATGTCTCTGGTAGCCAACAGAATGCGGTGTTGGCATACAAATATGTACTTTTTTATTTATTAATTTTACAAGAATACCTTTAATTTGATAATATTTCATATTATATAGGAAATTAGTATTACAATCTTTTCAAGTAAGTGACAGCCATACAATATATCTACCAACATGATTCCGAGCTACATGAAAGATTTTATGTAAACCTCTGGACATTGAACCCATCACATTTTCTGTGTATATCATTAATGCTTCGTCATTCCATACCCCATACAATATATCAAAATTGATGCGTTATATTGCTATCATATTTAATATTCAAAACAAGTACATTGCAAATGCGACATGTACACACGCTTCAACACGTGTCGTATGTCTACCACTAGATTAGCCTTATAGAACAATGTAGCACTATCGACTATTGAAGCTATATTTTATAGCGGATATATATTGGGCTCGAATCCCGTTGAGGGTAAAACAAACAATCAGCCCAGCTTAAAATTCTAACTCTAAAATGTTTAGTTGCCAGACTTTATATTCAATCTTAATCCATACCTCTAATTACTTTGCAATCCAGTAGAGGATATATGTTGTATGATTGTCACTGGCTTAATGGATGGTGAATTTGTCTTCATCTTATGCCCAACAAAATCTCTTCAATAAAAACGTAGATATCAAATCTAGTGCGCACGGCGATTTAACTCTAGCGCTTCTGTGGGAAAAAAGCATTGCTATGTCACCTGAACACATCCTGTTTCAGTTGAAAATGTTATTGCAATGTTAAAGTTGGGTCCCGTTAACCAGTTTCATCTCGCCACATTTTTGTGCCTGTCTCGGGCCTGGGTTTCTATCACTAAATGATGGTAATTTGTTGTGTTCAATGATTTGGGGTTGTTTATTTTGTTTGGTATTGGTAGAGCTGTTGACCATCAATTTTATTTTCGTAATCAAAATGAAGTACTTAATAGCATATAGCTTTGCAACATACAAACACACTACATATTGTCACCATGTATGTACATACACGCACACACACAGACAACATATCTTGAAATATGCAAACACGCTGCATCAGTATTATGTTTTTTTATGCCATACACGCACAATAATAAGAACATTATGATATCATAACTAAGACTTCAAATAATAAATGCCCGAATTATATTTCCGGTGATAGATAGCCCAATATACATAATGAACGAGTTCAAGACGCATAAATCTTGTTGGTTAGATTTGCACAACTTCTTGAGTGTAATGATAAGCTTCTAATGCCATGAAGGACCAGTGTAGTTCAGCGCATATTGTTGCTGTTTTTTACCATACCACAAGCTTAATACCACTGTCGTGAGTCACAGTCCCGATATCCTACTTCAAGTGTTCAGGCTGGAGTTGTAGTTAACAATTTGATATAAATGTCCAACAACATCACTAACCTATCAGGTCCTATTCACGTTCGCCACAATATGGCTGAAATACTGCTAAAGTTGGTGTTAAACACCAATCAATCAATCAATCAATCAACGTATTCACTTTACATACATGTGGTAATCAACTGAAGTTTAAACAAATTATTCAAATCATTACGTCATTAGAAATAATAACATACTGATTCATTCCTATTTATCTCATAATTAGTGTTAATTATATTGCTTAAGTAGCCTACAGTAACATGAGGAAATCTATTTTTAAGATTCTTAAGTGTAGTCTGAGTCCCGTTTAAAACGTTCTGCAGAGACGATAGATAATAAACGATTGGTTTTCATAAAGTACTTCGTTGACTACTATTATACTTATTTTGTCCCAGTATTGTTAAAAATGCTGTTATAGTGACAACAGGAACCTTTTAGCCGCAATGGAAGTGGGAGGTTTGGCGCCGTAAAATCTGATTCAACCCACTATTTCTTTGCAAATGCCTGTTCCAAGTCAGGGCCATTGCGGTTTTCCCAGTTTTCCGGTTGTTGACTGATTTTGTCTGTTTGTGGACTTACGAGATTTGCCTTTCCCTTTGGAAGATTGCTCGGTGTTCGGTAATTTTGTTATTACCTTTATGTACTAACATATTTTATACAGATACAATTAATTAGTCTAGAAGTACGAACATTAAATTGGTTTGTCATAACTCTGAAAATATCTGAATTATGTATTTGTAATCCTTAATC
>MJUT01027157.1:705347-716382 GCA_002080005.1 Gigantidas platifrons
GCTTCTGATTAACCCTTTGGTATCTTAGATTTACAGCTTCTGATTAACCCTTTGGTATCTTAGATTTACAGCTTCTGATTAACCCTTTGGCATCTTAGATTTACGGCTTCTGATTAGCCCTTTGGTATCTTAGATTTACAGCTTCTGATTAACCCTTTGGCATCTTAGATTTACGGTTTCTGATTAACCCTTTGGTATCTTAGATTTACGGCTTCTGATTAACCCTTTGGTATCTTAGATTTACGGCTTCTGATTAACCCTTTGGTATCTTAGATTTACGGCTTCTGATTAACCCTTTGGTATCTTAGATTTACAGCTTCTGATTAACCCTTTGGTATCTTAGATTTACGGCTTCTGATTAACCCTTTGGTATCTTAGATTTACGGCTTCTGATTAACCCTTTGGTATCTTCAAACTTTTCTTAGTGGGGTTAGTGTTGCTCAATCTATAGTTTTCTGTGTATTATTTTGAAGACCATAGTTTGTCGTTTGGTACTGCTTTTTATCATTGTGCTGTCTCAATCTTATAAGTACCCCTTTAGTAGCTATAAACGTCACTAATGGATTGCAGATGGGTGAATTATACGCATTTACTATTTAACTTTCGTAGATGATAAATATAAAACAACATAAGACAAATTTGAAGATTCCAAAGGGGCAATAAGAAGCTGTAAGTCGGAGTAGGACGGACAATACAAAGGTCAAAAGAAAAAGTATATAACTAACAAGTTCTTCAATACATGTATTTTTTGCTTTTGGACGATATTTGTGTTTTCTATTGGTCACGGCATATGCCCAACTCGCTCTTAGCACGGGCCTTCATAGAGTGCTTCAAATTTGGAGTGTGTCACACTTCTTGAACGTAAAATACATATTGTAGCAGCTCTCTATGATCAACAATTTGCTAGAAGTGGTCCTTGATGGACCGTCATAAGGCATTGTTGTCAGGCCCTACCCATTATATCCTTTTTATTCAGTAGTCCATCCCGGTGCCACTCTGTATACGGACGTGTTTTCTGTAAGAATATAGCTGAAATACTACTCATCTTACGTAATACAACAATCAATTAACTCAAATCTTCTATGACACAAATATATGTTTTAAATTGTTGCGACTTTTATTAAGTTTGATCACTAACTACTCATGAAGAACAAAATTAATTTATATTTTTCACAGGCCAAATAATACGTCACTTTAGCGGGACTATTTATCATGCCTGAGGAATTGCCACACATAGCAAAAGAAGAATCGCAGAAACCTTTGTTTATTTTTTATTGGTAATAGAAATACTTTATAATAAACTATAATACCCGTGGAAAATTACTTGACATTGCGTGTCAAAAGATCTTTCCTTATTTAATTTCATGCTTTATATGATGACAGCGTTTGAAAATGGAGATTTTTCAAATCATCTAACTGTCAGATGTAAATGAATTACTGTTTGGTTTATAATTGTAATTGACGCTTCGATTGCAAAATGTCTGAAACATGCAGTGTGGTCCAATTTCTATATATCTAATAAAAGCAATTATTAACCAATAAACGCTAATAAATATGCGGATCGTGAAATTACCAAGGATACATTTGTCCCTAAATAGATAAGGAAAAGAAATGGAAACGTACGTGTAATATGATTTACGACAGACATGATGGAATTCAATTATTTAGTCAACACATGCCTGAATGACGTGTCAAATTTGTCAAACCCTTAGACTGTGACGTCATGAACATATTTCTCATTAATATTTGTGGGTTTGATATCATTATTATTGGTCACACCAAACTTTTGTTATTAAATAATCCAATAAATCCAATAAAATCGTTATCCTTTTGTTGACTAAATCGTGTTGTCGTCTGCCTATACCGGAAGTCTTGTGTAGGAATATGTCGTTTTTATGGTCAGAATAAAATTGTTTTCAGTGGGGCTTAATTACTGAAATAAACATTAAATATACATGAAATAAGATTGATTCAAACAATTGTTTCATATTTAGTATCTTGTTACGTCACATTCTTTGGTATAAAGAAATAATATCATAATATATTTATTCCAATGTCACATTTGATACTGACTTTATAAGATAATACCCGGGCTGATATTTGTATGACAATATGTGAGAGGTGAAATTCTTGTCAAAGCATCTCATCTCGATGTTTAAAGCGATATGTTACCTTTTAAATAATCGATTTTTTTAATTCTATCTGAAATCTACCAACCTGGTCAAGATGCGTAACGTCTTCCTGCTAGGTTGGTAATTGTAAACCTTTATGTTAGCATGTCAATTGTATAGTTTAAAGAATTATCTTTGTTCAAAGACATTACAATAAGATAATTTATAACATCTTATCCTTATACTACGATTATGTGTCTTAATAATAAAGGGTATTGTTTACAAAACATTCTTTCAATTAATTCATTTTATTCAGATATTTTACTCCAATGAAAACTGGTTCGCCTCACTTTACCAAATTGTATCATTATTTTTTATAGAAACATGATTTTTATACTAGTTATTAAAATACAACATTCTTCAGACAATTTCATATTATATTATTTCTCTATTATTACAATTATCAAAGGGATATATCTATGTAAGTCTATTTTGTTACAGTTTATGTGTTTTGTAGGTCAAGAAGGACGACAACATAACCGTATAGTTCTTTTACGTTTTTCTGTTGATATATGATTTTATTCTGATTTCATTTTTTAGTTCGTCTTACAAGTATGAGTGAGTGAGTGGTTATTGTTCAACGAAAAACGAGGAATTTTACACCTAGATCATGACGAGAACAAGTGTCTTTCAATGAAATGATGATGTTGTCCATTTTGTACTGTACCAACACACTTAATGGAATCTTTATAGTGCTAGCTGACTGAAACAAATAGTCCGAGGGTAGACATGTCGGTTCACTCGGACATATTACTCTGATTCCGAGCCAATGGGTGTTTTAATTTCTTACTCCTGACTGCTGCCTTTAAAGCGGAGAAGCACCAAATGCTAATGTTATAGTCTTCTGTTTGACCTCATCAGGGCTCGAACTCAAGATCTACAGCACTCGAGGCGAACACGCTAACAATTTCACCGCGGGTGTGGTTCCTATGATGCAAGATTGTTGGGAACATTACATTACTCCTGTGGTTCTTACAAGTGTAATGTCGCTGAATTGTTGAGTATTACATAATTAACTTGACTCTCTCCTACGGTACATTTGACGACAGAATACCAGAACGAGGTAAATGGTAACTTTTTTGGCCATTGCATTGTATGTTCTGCGATTTACAGCTTCTGATTACCCCTTTGGTATCTTCCACCTTTTTCAACTTGGATATGTGTGTTTCAGCCATGTAAGGGGAGCGTTCTTTGTCAACTTAATATTAGAAAAACATAACATATCAATGATTCCACAAGCAGAAATCCCACATCTCAAATTCTGACTTAACTTTTACATTAAAACTGAAATATATGGTTGTTTATGTTGCATACACTATGTAAATTTGGACAATGAAAACATAAACATGGAAAACTGTATCATAATTCAAATGAAGAGGTGGTCAATGAATACAATAATATGTACAGCTGTAGACAATGATCAACAAAAAGCAGCAGTAACGATTTCTTTGTAAATAGTCGCCATTAGTACGATGATATACATGGGATTGGTGTATTATAATGGTCACAATATGTATGTTATAAAATATATGTGATTAAATATCATTTTATAATGATAATTGATATATCTTTCAAATTTTCTAAATACATACATACACAATGCATTTATGTAAATGAATCCATACAAAAAGATTGAACAAAATGGTTTCATAAGAATTTATATGAGATAAAACACATGTTAAATTCACACGTATATTTACATTGAAAAGAAGCCCTGCATTTATCTTTAAAAAAAAAGGTGTGTATCAGTTCTAATTTAAAATAATAAAACCAGAAAACATAAAACTTGGGCTATTTTGATGTACATTTCAAGACCGCAAATTGGACTTCAAAACTATTTTAACTTCAACCCATGCATATGTAATCTTTGGGTTGATTTGTAAAGTTGCCTTATTGGAGCAGGAACTGCCTACCCTTCCGGAGCACCCGAGGTTTTTTATTTTGTCATTGTGTTGTCTGTCCTTCTTCGATTTACGGATTTTGATTACCCCCTTTGGTATCTTCAAACTTTTCTTCTTCTTTGTATGTAAGTAATAAAATGAAAATCAAAACCATCACACTGTCGGAACAGTTCCAAAATCTAATCGTCAAATGCTAGAAAGAGATAAAATCGAAACTCTCAACACAGATATGCATGACCACCCCCTTTCATGGCTTGGTACAGACACTTCAATATAAATATAAGGATGCGTGCCTTAATGGTAATCAGTCTTTCATAAACCAATATTTCGCCAGTAAAAAACCAATAAAGATGTAATTAATATGTGCACTGAAACTAATAGTAATGTTATTTTCTCATAGACCTATAATAATTTCATATTTTCATAACATTTTATTTATTATATGGCTAGATTTGGAAAGTCAATATAATCCATTGAAGCTGATGTAACGACCATTGACTTGCCATTGCTGTTTGTATCATCTAACAGTTTTAAAAATGCTTCTGTAACCCGCTCAATCCTGTAATAATGATACAAAATTACTTTTTTGTTTGGATATCAAAATGAAAAAATATGTAAATTTTCGTTGTTATGCACTATGAAATATATCACATATATTCTATTAAAAAGTTTGATCCTTCAACAATTAGCATTGTATACGAGATAATTAGTCCCCTGGTAGTACCAACATAGTGATTTTTATCTCCGAAACATTTGGTGCATATATTGAATTTATGGTAGCAATAATCTTCAACGTGTTGTGGCTAAACTAGTGTTAACTGAAAACCCAGATTTCACCATTTAATATTCACTGTAGGTTATAACTATCACTTGGTCGGTACCTCTGCTGGTGGACTATTAGTCCCCGAGGGTGTCATCCGCTCAGTAGTCAGTGCTTCGACACTGACATGGTTTATTAAATATATTTGTTATTGAAATTTACAGTTCCTATATCATGTAAATACTATTAAAACTAAGGAACTCCTCCCTCAGGCATAGGTGACCTTAGTCCATCTTGGTTATTCTGATTAGGCCCTTTGGTTTTCTTGCTCCCCTGCCAAAGATTTTAAAATAATTTGGCTTTTAAATGTTTCGATTTTGGTCGTACCTGGTGAAGATTATTCCAGAAACGTGTCGTGTGCACTAATTTTTATTACTACAGCTAGGTCGATGCCTGTGATGGTGGACCATTAGTCTCCGAGGATGCCAGCCGCCAAGTAGTTAGTGTTTCGTCGCTGACATGGATTGTCAGATATATTTATTAAATTTTAACATTCTTAAATAATTCATCTCGTTCAGACATAAGTAACATTAGCTATCCTTGTTTAATCTCTTTGTTTTTATTTCTCTCCAAGACTTTTATGGGTTTTTTTGGCTTTCCGTGACTGGGCTGCATAGACATCACTTAACCTTAAGTATTATATATACCATGGATCTTAAGCGAATTAACTTATTTAAACCAACGAATCCGAAGGATGAGTTGGTTTAAATAAGTTCATGAGTAAGATCCATGGTATACTAGTATATGGTTTGTAACAGAAATTACACGATTGACAAAAGGGTGTTCTCTTCGACGCCCGCGTTAACATGTAGATCTTTATATTAAACCATGACTTAAGCTCCTCCCACTTCCATAGAAACTTAACTATTATTCTCATGTGACGTCAAAATCATGGAATAACATCAAGATCTTCATGTTAGACCATAGTTTGTAAAAGTTCACTATTTTTAAGTTGATTACTGCATAAAAACACCAAAGGAAAAATTCGTATTTATGTTACAAGTCTCAATTAAACCTTAAACCGGGAGCGTGGGAATAAATAGCTGTGAGCGGAGCAAACCTTCAGATTCTTCATTATTTTGGCCACGGTTATCTCGAGGAGGAAAAATCAATGATACACAGTTTCATATTTGCTTTTGGAGCAAAATATTTGACAGGCATGGTTACTAGTGTTCCTCCCTCCCAAACTTTCAGTCGTATTAAAAATTAATATTCTTCATCAGTCTAAAAACTACAAAGATCATTTCGAAAATTCAAATTTTTGAGGTATGTGACCTTCAAGTCACGTTGGTCATGTGTCATACAGTTTCATAAATATGCTGTTCATATCAACGGGAATTTTTGATGATAAGTCCCGCCCTCAATTTTGTCGGTAGGCACTACCGCAAATTCCCGTTTAAGTGTAAATTAATTATATGATCTAATTAACACTTAAATTTAAGTAAGGTTTGTACAAATCAGTACTGAATTTTTACTTTTAACGTACATGGTGAACGTTATTCCAGACATGTGTCGTGCACACTAACACGTTTTTAATTAGATCACGCCATTGGTTTCCTCGAGGGTATATAACCTTTAAATTTATATGTTGTTACTCTACATCTGCCTCATTACATGTACGGTTTGGATACTTTAAACATATTTTATTGTCATACAAAACAAGACAAATGGATAAGACACAAGTTGTAAACTTATGAAGTTTTCTACGGCTTGGATGCGTGACATTGTTATAATAGGCCTGGTTATTATTCCCTAGATTATATGTTTGTGTTACATAGGGTTGAGGCAATTATATTGTGTGTCAAAATATCTAATCTGAAACGTTTTTTATCACAGAAAGCCAAGATATTTATACATCATAACCACATAATTTTTTTTGTTATCTTTTTTTTAGTAATTTTGTATGTTATTTGTTTTCTCTTCTTTTTTTTCAGTTTTGTTTTATTGGTAAATCTATGATCATAAGGAGGGGGATATGGTGTTTAACGCCACTTTTAATAATATTTCACTTATATCGTGGCGGTCAGTTTTACTGGTAGAGGAAATCGGAGTACCCGGAGAAAATCGCCGACCTGTCGTAAGTCACTGACAAACGTAATCACAAGGATACCAAAGTATTTATAATAATAACAGCATGAAACGACTAACTTAAAATGACTTTTTTTTAGAAGTTGTCGTAAGATGTCTTCATTTCATATTCAACGATAACAAAAACCGTAGATATCTAATTTAGTGCATACGCTACGATTACGGAATAAGCATCATCAGGTAGCTGATTGAGAAAGGATTACAAAGCCTAATAATGTAAAGGTCTTTGGAAGCAAGTTAATCAGAGGGCCTAAAGAGGATAGCCAAGGTCGTGTAAGGTTGTCTATGTCTGAGGAAGAATCGCCTTAGTTTTACATGTTTTATATTGAATGTTTTACCGGATTCACCTTCTCAAAACAAATAGGAAATGCAACATTAGTGCAATATAATGAACAAAAATACTATACTGTTGTAAAAATTCCAAATTCCAACTACAAAGTCGTGGAACCAAAATCGATACTGTAACACACACATATATGACCACTCACCTCCCTGACTTGGCACAGGAACTTCAATTTTTTTTAAAAAGTGGCGGGGTTAAACTAGTTTTATCGGCCCAACATTTGTAAATAGTATGCTTAGTGACAGCTATATTGATTATTTAATAAGGCGAAATTGGATCCTGACCATAGTTTCAAAACGATAATAACTAATTCACATCTGAGGCAACTGCAGACATTCCTAAAAATGTTCGGAGATAACAATTCATATAACAAGAGCTTATACTACTTTTGAAAATAAACACATATTACATGTAGAAAAGAACATGGTTTTTGTGAAATGTTTGTAAATCGTTGTTTGTCCTTTTTTCTTTTGGCCATTGTGTTGCCTGTCCTTCGATTTACGGATTCTGATTAGCCCTTTGGTGTCTTTAACACCTCTTTCTTTTGAGGTGGAACTTATTTTACATCTTTTCTTTAACTAATAAACGTTAGTTTTATGTGTTACTATACTTACGGCATAATATCTGCTGTACTCCGCATAGCTTCTGAAAATTCCTGTCCTTGATACTGATCCTTGGTCGTGTTTTTATTAATATCCGTGTCAACATAGGAGGGACATAGACAGGCCATACGTATACCATTGGTATTCACATATGGATTCATCTGTGTAAGAAAACAAAAGAAGGTGAATTCATTGCTGCACATTATCTTCTTTGTAAATTAAAGAATGTACATGTACTGTATATATCTGACAATTATATACTTTATTGGAAACCTTAAAATTATAATAGTTAGCTTCATGTTTTATACTTTTATTAGACATTTTCAGAAATATTATATCTGGACATACATGTATATATATTTAGCATAACATTTTATGTAATTTACAATTATATCGGGAACCGTCGTGGTCGTGATCTTATGATAGTCGGGTTATGACTATCTATGAAATCAGTGCATGTCACCACTAACGTGGTGAGTTCGAATTCGGCTCGTGGCGAGATGTACTCGATACAACATTATGTGAAAAGTGTGTCAGTGACTTGTGGCAAGTCGGTGGTTTTCTCTGGGCACTCCGGTTTCTTCCACCAATATAACTGAAATATTGTTGAAAGTGGCATTAAACACCATAACCAATCATACGTTTATAGTGTGATTCTTTCACTTATCTGAATTAATTGTTTCCAGTATGTATTAATACAGAATGATTAAACTATTTTATAACATAACACGAGTATCTCCGAGCTGCCAATGGTATTTAGATTTACATCTGCCCGTGTGACCAGTGGATATCACTGCTAAACTCTGTCAGTTCTGAACCTCCAGAACTTGTGATGAAATTTGTCTCTTACAATGGATGAATTTCCCGAGGCAGTTCAACATTCACCACCTATACTAAAGGTGATATAAACGTTAGAGAATACCGAGGGGAAAATCAACAATGAACAATCCAGAGAAACTGGCAACAATGGGTACACAAGATACAGAACGAAGACAAACAAACATAAAACACAACACAATATGTGTTGGACACCACTATACCCTAACAAGCACAAACAACGTAAATAAGACATCAGCCCTCCTACATACAAAGGGAGGTAAAGACGAATAAGGGTAATAACAAAATTACCGAACTCCGAACAATCTTCCAAAGGGAAAGTTAAAACTCATAAGTGTATAAACAGACAAAATCAGTCAGCAACCGGAAAACTGGGAAAACCGAACCGAACATCGTATGTAAAAACACATGATAGGACAACACAACAAAACTAATAAGAGAAGCAACACGGACCCCACCAATAATCCGGACTGAACTCATGTGCTCGCGAAGGTTAAACAGTTCCTGCTTCTTATAAGACACCAGTCGTGTTACTCATATATACAGTAAAATCCTTTAAAAGTATTGGTAGTGATAGGGGAAAGAAAAAACTGCGTTATAATTAAAAGATCTACATCCACCAAATCATATAATATATTCATGTAGCTGCATACTTACTTTTGTTAGGATAAATACGCGAATGACAATTTAATTTATTATCATACATAAATAGAAGCCTAGTGTAATTACAAGATGACACACTTTTAATCCATATATTATTAGTCGTGTTTTGTATTTTATTCAACATTTACAACTTGAGTTTTGTTCTTCGATTGTTGCATTGAAACTTAATCATAGTATGTGAAATGTGATATAGACAACTTAATTTGACATTAAATGAAATGCACTTACAGACCAGCTTCTTGTAAAGAGAATTATACCACTCTTTGTTGCTGAATATACTGGGGCAAACATTACAGGTAATATACCTGTAAATCAATTTGTAAAATAAGTCTGTGATATCATGTGTGAGGCAACAACAAATAATGACAATGATTTTAGACCTGTTATGTAGTCAAAGCTAAATATGACTCTAAATGGTTTTAATTTGTTGATGGTTGATGGTTTATGTTGTTTAATGACACTTTCAATAATATTTTAGTCATATCGTGGCGGTCAGTTTTATTGGTGGAGGAAACCGTAGTACCCGAAGAAAACCACCGACCTGCCGGAAGTCACTGAGGAACTTTATCACATAATGTTGTATCGAGTACATCTCGCCATGGAAACGGGGTTCGAACTCACAACTTAAGTGGTGATAGGTATTTGTAAATCTAACTACCACAAGATCACGACCACAACGGCCCGTCTTAATTTGTTTTCCAGAGAGACTATACATGGATAGAAAATTAAAAAAAATGAATTTAGCATTGAAGAAAATTTGACCCATGTGGATATTGTATTATGTAGTTAAGGATGACTTGATTTGTATATGGCATTATTGCAATGAAGTAAATTTTATTATCCGTCTCAAATTAATAAATATAGGTAAAACCCGCCCATACAGTACTGCTCATTCGTTCTGTACTATGCCTATATTATATCTGGGTTTCTGTATATAGTTATCGTCTTAATTTCAGTCATGTTCCGGTATATGTGCTGGTATATATTGAGTGGGTGAGCTTTATAAAACGAGACAGGAAGTGTGATATTTCACCTAGCAGATGATATTTGACAAGAAGTTCAGGTAATATGTCAATAGCATTTTAAATTTCCCTTTTCAAATGTTTTTGCAAAAGTTTCAAATGACGAGGAGTGTAATAAATAACCCGGAAAGTATGTCAACAGTGTAATAATTTCACATCAGCGGTAGTTTTATTGCTGTCTGGGTGTATATGACTATAGTATAGTTGTACGAAAATGTCATAACAGGATATATAATTTGATCCTTGTGTTTCGAAAAAAGAAGGATTTTATCACAAAATCAAATTTATATAAATATCATAATGTAGCATGCCTGTAATCAAATGTGTTCGTTTGGTTTGTTGCACTGTTCAAAATATATATACAGACGCGAGGTGTGTAGCTCCTTAAAAGGTATATCTTTTATGTTTAATTATTAAAGAAATTGACAGAAATTCCGAACGTGTCCAGATTAGCACACAGACGAGTTGAACATGATAGACGTACATCAACTTTTGTTGTGGAAGGGGACAACTACAACATGATAGACGGTACATCATCTGTTGTTGTGGAAGGGGACAACTACAACATGATAGACGGTACATCATCTG
>MJUT01027157.1:716447-734748 GCA_002080005.1 Gigantidas platifrons
TACAACATGATAGACGGTACATCATCTGTTGTTGTGGAAGGGGACAACTACAACATGATAGACGGTACATCATCTGTTGTTGTGGAAGGGGACTACTACAACATGATAGACGGTACATCATCTGTTGTTGTGGAAGGGGACTACTACAACATAATAGACGGTACATCATCTGTTGTTGTGGAAGGGGACAACTACAACAGGATGGAAATATATGTGTAATAATATATCATGATTACAGTATATATGTATAAGTATTTATTGCCAGACCAGATGAGTGATCTATAATACAAAAATGTGGATCACCTGAGTTGACCCCTGGATTTTTGGTGGGTGGTGGGGTCAATGTTGCTCATTTGTTTAGTTTTTTGTGTTGTTCTATTATGTGTCTACGTTCTGAGTTTCGTGTTGTAGTGTGCGTTACGATTTAACAAAAAAAAACGATGTTCGGTTCGTATTTAGATCCAGTTGTTTGTTTGAGGTATCATGTCTTAATTACGTTATTTTTGGTTGATTGAGCAAAGTGGTGTTCAACACATGTTATGTACCCTATATTGTCAGTTTTTCTGGATTGTCCATTTTTGATTTGCCCCTTCGATGTTCTCTAGTGTTGTTATAGATAAATTTTAATTAATCAGGTTTATATAATTATTACTAAAATTCTGAAAACAGCCTACCCTTCCTTGTACGTTTATTTATTTAGTTAATCTGGAATTTGTACCTGCTAATGATGAAACATTTATTATAATTCCTCCTTTTCCTGCATTACTATGCTTCATATGGTCAATGGCTAACATAGATCCTTGTATCACACCATTCTGAAAAAATAAGAAAATGTCTACACGTTAGACAACATGTTACATGGGGAAACAGGTAAACGTTCATTGCATATAATTATTCTTTATTAAAGGCTAACCATTATCATTATCTTTATGTTTGGTTTTCGGTGTAAATATTTCAAATGTTTCATTGCTGATTATATGATTTAAGATTTTAGTTTATTTGTTCATTACTGATTAAATCTTGTTCTAACAATTTGAAGAAACAAAGCGGACACAGAAGCTGTAAATGGAATGACAGATTATACATTCGCCACAAAAGTAAAAGGACAGAAAAATAAACAATGATTTAAAAAACACAATACAGAAATTAAAGATTCAGCAACACGAATTCCAATAAAAAACCGTCGTGTGCAATAAATTAGATATCTATATTTTTTTTATTATTTTTGACAGCGCCATTAATCATCGAGAATCTATCCATAAAGCATATTTACTTAATTAACGTGGAAATCAGAACCAACGAATGTATGCTATTCTTTCAACTGATGATGGCTACTTGATATAGCGGTCGTGTAAAGGTTATCAATTTTTCGCTCCATTGACCAAATATGTCTTTATCTCTTGCTTATTTTAGCTTTATTGTTTGTTCCATTGCTTTCTAGCCGTACTTGGTGTGCGATTTGAACTTTTAATATGTTAACTTGTGGTTCACCTTTCTTTCGTTTTTGTTCGATCGTATTTTTGGACAGTTAATGCTGATTATCTCCCCTGATATATTCACATAACAGCTTAATAAATATTTGTTAATGCTGAGTCTTTTATCTTTTAACCTTTGACCTTGGCATAGCCGTGATCATATATTTTTATTTATTTTTTATTTTCATTATCATTTTGTGGGCTTTGTAACTTTTTGAAACCCTTCATCACTTTTTTGACATTGCATGAACCATATCATTTATTGGGATTGATTGGTGTGAGTTAATTCCCTTTAAGGGCCGTCGTGGCCGTGATCGTATGGTAGTTGGATCTACAACTATCTATGCAATCAATCAGTGTCTATCACCACTGGTGTTGTGAGTTCAGGGCGAGGTGTACAAAATCATGTGATAAAGTTTGTCAGTGACTTGCGACATGTCGGTGGTTTTCTCCGGGTCCTCCGGTTTCCTCCACCAATAATTACCGCCACGGTATAACTGAAATATTGTTGAAAGTGGCGTTAAACACCATCAAACAAATTTTAACAAATCCAGAGACGATATGTTCACAGTGGAGATGTTGCCTAAATGTTTACAAATACAAATGTCTTATTAATGAAAGTTCTTAATACAAATGTACTTAAAACGTTGTCACATTATGACTCTGGTGACTAACCATAGCAGTACATCATTACATATTTTCAATATGGTTATGGAGTGTAACGCCACTTTCAACAATATTTCAGTTATATCGTGGCGGTCCGTTTTATTGGTGGAGGAAACCGGAGGAAACCACCGACCTCGCGCAAGTCACTGACAAACACTATCACATAATGCTGTATCGAGTACACCTAGCCATGAGCGGGAATCGAACTCACAACTTTAATAGTGATAGGAACTGATTGCATAGGTAGTTGTATATCCAACTACCATACGATCACAAGCACGAAAACCCCTTATATCTTCAATCAATCAGTAACAAAAATGCATACCTGTGTAAACAAAAAATAAAACAGAATAAACATTGAACGGTCGGTTTATTAACAAGCCTAAGTACCATAGCGGAAACGCCATCAACGCGCTTCGAATTACTCGGCAATTAAAGTCAGGAAATTTAAAACGTATTTGAATAAAATATTTGCGAAGTGTTTTCGCGGAATTTCCTTGTCTGTATGCTTCATTAATATTCAGAATTGGATATCATTTTATGTATTTAAAATACCTGTTTGTGGTATGAACTATTTTAATATTATGTGGTTTTATGTCTTTTTCTTTAATAAAATAGATGTGGTTTATGAAAAACAATACATATAATGGTTCGGTTTGTTCCCAAGACGCTTACTCGACTAAAATAACAAGTGTTATATTTTGTTGTTTCAGCAATTTAATTGAGGTTCCTGGAAGGTAATTCAAATAATTGCTGAATAAAATACAATCATGTATATACATCTTATTATATACCATGTTTACAAAAGACTGCTCAGACGCGCTAATGTGGGTCACGGGTCACTGTGAGTAGCATGTGCAGTCACGTGAACAGATACGGTGTTGTTTAAAACATAACATGTGTTTAACAAAGACAAGGATACAATAACATATACTTATAACATGTCATTTATATGCTCAGTGTGGTTGATATGTTTTTAATACATCCAGCTATGATATATGTATCATATAAATACGATGATAAATAAATAGATAGATAGAGCCGACTATTTTTTATTAAAAATATATTTAAATGAACAAATGTTTGAAGGAATTACAACGGTTTGTCTAATTGTCTATCTGATAGGCTTTGGTTTGGGTGCATACAACTAGTTGTTTAGCCTTGCCACTGTTTATTGAAGTGCCTGTACCAAGTCAGGAAAGTTGAGCTGTCACGTATTTGTGTTAGGATTATCGATTTTATCTCTATTTACGATTTTGATATTTGATTTTAGAATTGTTCCCATGGTACTTTTCATTTTATTAAATATATATTATAAACCCCGGAATTAAACGATTCCCGAACTTACGACAAGATAATCTTTATAAAAAATGTAAAAATTTGCAGGGGCAACAATGGTGCTTAATGCCGTGATCAGAAACAACAGTATACATTCTGGTAATTTCAATAACCTTCTTCTCATTTTCAGGCTATTGTACATCAAAGACTGAATACCGATTCTTAATATTATAATAGTACGCCAGGGAGGTACCTTAAAACATAAAATGTCAGTTGTTCATATAAGTTAACTCATAAAACAAAATAATACATTACAAAAATAATCAGATTAATTCTGGCGAGAGTTCACGTATTTCAAATAAAAGTGTCAAATTTGTTTCCCACAAGATAATCAAATACATTTCACAATACGTTCAATAAACACGTTTATAGAAAATGTCCCGAATATTCATACCACGTTAATCCCATAATACATACGGAAATATATTATTAGGACTTTGATGAATTTAAATTTTAATTAATGTCCATTTTAGAGTGTAAAAATTCACACGGTTTAAAAAAACAACAGTTTAGAAGAAACAAAAATCTGGAAGATGTTGCGACATTTAGCGTTGGTTGCGACATTTAGCGTCAGCCTTGCGACATTTAGCGTCAGGTGCGACATTTAGCGTCGGTGCGACATTTAACGTTGCTACAGATATACTTATATGAAATAGATTTATCGTTTACAATGGATATCGTTCGTAGAATTGCCAAGGACAAATGAATTTATATATTCATATGTTGCCTCAACCTGTGTTTAAGTTATTAATACAAATAACGTATATAAAACATTGGCCACTAACAAACAGATGGGAGGAATTTTAACAGTATCTACTGGCATTTGTGAGACCCTTACGATATTAACAATATTTACTATAACATATATGATGCACCTCTTTAATATTAACACGGGGCAGTCGTGATCGTATTGTAGTTGTGAGTTCGAATCCCGTTCATGGCAAGGTGTACTCGATACAACGTTATGTGATAAAACTTGTCAGTGGTATAGGCAGGTCAGTGGTTTATCCCGGAGTGGTTTCCCCCACCAATTAAACTGACCGCCAGATATAAGTGAAATGTTGTTGAAAGTGGCGTTAAACACCATAACCCCCGCGCCCCTATTTAATATTAACACTATTTACTATGAAAACATATATGAGGTCACATTTAATATTAACAATATTTACTATGACCATTCTCATTGTATATTTACAAGTTGGTGGATATTTCAAGCTTAGTTGCACCTTTGAAATCTCTGTTGGATATTTATGTATTTACATTTATATCAGTGAAGTACTTTTAGTTATTAAAACATATTTTACACTGAATAAACATCAATTAAAGAAAATGTGTGCCAAATAAAATTATTCATGCATTGCATTTTAATGGGTTTTTCCCTTCAGTTTGTATTAAGTACTAACACCTGAAAAGGTACAAATTTTGATTGCCTCTTCAGCAATAATTCAGCTTTCTCAAACATTCTCTTGTTATACTTTCTTACATAACAGTGAAATACCGAAGGCATACACCCAACGATTCAAATTCCTTCATCCACTTGTTAAAAACAAAAATTCGGTATAATTGACAAAAAAATCAGTACTGATATTGTTGTTAATATTTCTCTCTTTATAGACTTAGTCTTGAACATTCTGGCTGGAATAACAAAAGCTGACGACCAGTAAACTTAACAAATACTTTTTTTTATTAAGAATGATCAAAGGTCACGGTCAGATGTCCATATTTTTTGTCCGTCATCTGTTTACGGCTTCTGTTTACCTCCGTCGATTATCTTCAAACTTTCAGACTAAGGCATAGGTAATCGTAACCGGTTTTACAAACTTTGGTTTTCTTGCATTCACTCAAAGACTTTAAAAATTATTTGGTTTTGGACTTTGGGCGAACCTGATGAAGGTTATTCAAGAAACGTGTCATGCGCATCAAATTAGATATTCACATGTTTATCATTTCGGATGTCACAATAATTTGTAGTAAAAAAAAAATGACATAGCAAACATTTCTTGAAAAATACAGAAACTGAAGGTAAGTAGGGAATTGTTATGACTCACGAGATTAATATCAACACATCTTCGCCATTCTGTTTCATGTACAATTCCTGCATTGTTCACCATCAAATCAACAGAGCCATATGTCTGAATAACTTCTCCGTAAAATGCTGTAATGAATATTCAAATAGACTGTTCATATGATGCTATATGCTACATGTACATGGAAATTCAACTTATATCATAGGTCACTGATAATGGATGTGGTTTTTAATGAGGGTCAATTAACACGACGGGTGACACTAGTGGAGCAGGAACTGGTTACTCTTATGGAGCACATGATTTAACACCCGTTATTGTTTGGTTTTGTTTTTTTTTTGGCTCGTGTTTTCATAGATCATTGTTTGTCCATTTGCCCTTCTCCTTTTGGACATTCTGACCTTTGAATATTTACGGCATCTGATTTGCCCTGGTGGTATCTACAATCTGTTCTTACATTAAAGTTTGGTGTATATTTTTTTTTTTTCGAAATATTTCCTTTAATTAAATTCTGGGGTACCTGCTTTCACATTCGGTTTTCTTGGTGTTGTTCGTGTTGCTCAATTCTTAGTTTTCTGCGAAATATTTTGTAGTTCATTGTTTGTCCTTTTGTCCTTCTCCTTTTTGGCCATTCTATTATCCGACCTTCGAGTATTAACCGCGTCTGATTAGTCCTGATGATATCTTCAATCCTTTCTGACATTAAAGTGTAGTGTATTTTTATTTTTTTTAGAAATATTTCCCTTAATTCAATTTTAAGTCGGCGATAGTCTAAATCTGTCCCATCTTAAGATATAAGCCTCGACATGAACATGCTTATTTTAACAGATACAACATAATAAAGAGAAATACATTAAAAGTTTTCACTAATATAACTCGAATTCTATAAATTCGGTTCATACCGGATTTGAAACAGATATGAAGGATTTGCACGTCACTATTACAGCAATATTTCATTTACCAAGTCAATGTTCATACGTATACTCTACTCCTATATAAAGTGTCCGTGTACCACGAACAGTTTACGTCGAGAAGATGCAAACCATTGATCATTCATTTGCATAATTAATACCTTTCCACTCTTCTACGCTTTTTACGCATATCCCTTTCCCCCTCACTTACGCTTTTAACGCTTACCCCTTTCCCCCTCACTTACGCTTTTAACGCATATCCCTTTCCCCCTCACTTACGCATTCTACGCATTTTGTTACATAATTTTTTTCAATAAATACCGAGGAATTCAGTTGGTATGTTGCAAAAGTTGTACCAGTTAACGAAATTACAGAGTCCAGACTTTCTATTTTCAAAATAGGAAACTTTAGTGTGATACAAATAGCGTATAATAGCTATGAATATTCATGTGGGTGTGTCATGTGCAGACGATGTAAATAAACATGGCGACGTCCAGGTCAAACGTCTGGGACGTTTGGCATCAATTAACAAATTTTGCCAACAACACAGAATCTGTGGATTCAAATGGAGAGGAAAGTTTGTCCGAGGATAATGCAGATGATGAAAGTGATGCTGAAAACGGATCAGACATTGAAGTGCCAGTTGTAAGTGACGATGAAGTCGATGACAATGATCTCACTGTAGCCGAAGATGACGACCAAATCGAAGATGCTGATACTGTCAACTGGTCAGAAGTTAAACAGAATTTGAACGTCGAAGAATTTAGAGAGCGGACGGGACCCCAAGTTATGTTGCCTATGGACGCCAAAGAAATTGATTATTTTAAGGATTTTTTTCCTAATCAATTGATCCAAAAACTAGTAGACGAGACGAATACATTTGCACATGTACAACGCGTGGACGTGGCTGGGTGAGTGAGACCTTAGTTTAACAGATTTTATCGGAAGTAAACCGATTACGCAATGTACATTGTATGACAACATTTGACAATACATGTTTTCACCATGATATTTATATTTGAAATGTAATTAAATATATTAACATATATAAAATTACGTGACCAACATTCGTGTAAATGACACAAGAACAGCCCGTATCTAATTCAAACTGTCATATTACGAGCATTTCCTGTTTATTGAACCACAGGTGCTCGTTTCAGATTTCACGGGCTTATTATATTACGGCGGGGAAACGGGGGTTTCTAGACGTCACTGTCAAAGGAAATGAGCACAGATTCAAAAACTTGTACAAGTGGGAAAGTGTTAATGGCGTTCCTGTTAGAAAACATAAGCTTCCGTATACGAGACTGAACTGAATTCATGAAACATGCAAACTACTACTTTCATCTTTTAATCAATCAATTTTTATTTTCATAGTTAAATATTCTCATCTGAGAACGCTATAAAAGACTTTCCCCACCCCGCCCCCAATACAGCCCATTGTATGTCGTACCTGTAAACTCATATTCTTTTCGCACATCGCACTTCTGAAATTTTATATTTTGATCTCCATATTTCTCTGCGAATTCTTTTTGTGTTTTTTCACCTTCCTCTGAATCAATATCACAAAAATAAACCTACAACGAGACAGTTACATATATTCAGTTAATGGTTGGTTTGGTTTGGTTTATGGTGTTTAACGCCACTTTCAACAATATTTCAGCTATATCGTGGCGGTCAGTTTTATTTGTGGAGGAAACCGGATGAACCCTGAAAAAACCACTGACCTGCCGCAAGTCACTGACAAACTTTATCACATAATGTTTTATCGAATACACCTCGCCATAAACGGTGCACGAACCCACAGGTTTAGTGATGAAAAGCGCTGCAATAAACGGTATTATCTTATTTTAACCCATATCTTTTATGAAAAATTAGAGAAAAAAAGACCGAATGATATAGTCCTGATTTTAATTTCAATTATTGATGAAACATATTTTCGCAATATTTGAGAGTTTTTGGATTTCTTACTAGTACTATTTCAAAAAGATAGGTACAATGGCTTTCATTTCAGAGATGAATAACCTTTCTTCCTAATTTGAAGATTGTCTTTATTGTAAAATGTTCATATGTTACATAAAATCATACATTATTCTAACCACCTCGCTGGTGTTGAGGTCAACGTGATAGCCGCTAGATCTGAATTGATTCCCGGTTAGATATAACAAAGACCAATAAGATTGGTATTTGATTGATTTTCTTCCAGCAGACCAAAGACAGATTGGCTCAAAGTCGATATAATGTGTCCGCCAGGAGTGACATGTCTACATGCAGCTATTAACACTATAGATAATCTAACTCATCAAAAATAAGATGTTCTTGTCATAATATTGCTGATATTATGCGAAATTTTGCAAAAGTTGTATTAAAGTGAGAGAATAATTCCAAAACAAGACTGTATTTATTTATCCCTCAAGCTAAACACAAAAAATAAAAACGTAGATATCCAATTTAGTGCGCACGACGTGTTTCTGTGATAACCTTCATCAGGTACGACGTGTTTCTGTGATAACCTTCATCAGGTGACGCTCAAAGTCAAAAGATTTGAAAGCCAAATAACCCAACAGTTAAAACTATATTTAAAAAAAAAATCCTTCAATTTGTTATCAATGAATAATTTTGTAACTTTCATCAACTTTGCCATGCCAGTTCCTACATATTGTCCAGATCGTGACCGAAGTTATTGTATTAATAACTGAAAAATAACATAGAAATGCTAATTTTTATAATTAATAATTAGTTATTAAAAGTTATATGATATTATCCAAATATGCCGCCCATTACTCTTCTCATAAAGATGAGAGATTCGTAAATCTTGTATCGTTTTTTTCCCTAAAACGGTATTTAATAGACATTTAAATTCGTGTGTAAACTGCCACCTGTCACATTATCTGTATCTATTCAAAATTTCACCAAAATAAAACGTGCATTTTAATATTAAATTCGATCAAGCAAGATGTAAAAAGATAAATTATTTTGTCAAAAAGATTGTAGTTGAAATATTGAAATATTGTTAAAGATATGTGGATTTAAACTCATGTATTTTATTTTGATGGTAAATTCGCCAACATATACATATGTATTGTACTAAAACGTTTTGATATACGTGTATATACAAAATATTTGTAAATACATGTAGATTTAACATAAATGATGACAATACAGATTCATATAACAAAAGGGGCGTCGTGGTCGTGATTGCATGGTAGTTGGATTTACAAGTACCTATGCAATCAGTGCCTATCATTCTAACGTTGTGAGTTCGAATCTGGCTTAAGCGAGTTGTACTCGATACAACATTATGATAAAGGTTGCGGCAGGTCGGTAGTTTTCTCCAGGTACTCCGATTTCCTCCACCATTAAAACTGGCCGCCACGATATAACTGAAATATTGTTGAAAGTTGCGTTAAATACCATAACCCCCCCACGCACGCACGCACACACACACACACACACACCGTTATAATAAAGGGGGCCCATGTTGAAATCGAGGGATACAGAAATGTAATCAAGTTAAAATTAGATGTTTGTTGTATCTTTTTATATACTTTTTTTTTTGTTTTGTTAGGTTATACATTAACATAATTTTTATAGCAACATTCCGTATTGGAATGGAGCCTAGTTTGTCTGATGGTCGAGGGGTGACATGTACACAATCAAGTCAAATACACAACACAAATACAATGTACAATTGTCAACAACATATGAGATAGTATAGTCCGTTTGTCTTCTATAAATGTTCAGAAAAAAGTCCAGTTTTCAATTCAACAACTTGTATACTGGTCACGAATATTGCCGAAAATCGTGCTCGCTAGACAACACATTAATATGTCATTCAAACATTGTACTTGATCATAATGACTTTTAAGAAGTAATAACGGTGGTATCTATACGTTCTAAAAAAAAAACGATAATTGTATAATTCTAGGAATATTAAATTATGATACTCTAAAATGATAGCTCAACAAAGCAAGGCAACATCATAATAAAGCCGGATACCATCATATATCAATAGAAGTTCTGAGAATTAACAATAATACTTCGTTGATTAAGTTTAAATATATTCGTTTAAGCTACTGAACCATCGCAAACTTCACTTGAAGGGTATGTGTTGTAAAACAAAAACTGCAATATAACGTAATATGCAAATTTGATATATGTACACTATCTTAGTGATATTGTTGAAAGTGACGTTAAACACCATTATCATAAACTAATATCCTAGTGTTGCTGTAAACTGTTCCATTTGAGTTGAAAACTATATGGAAATTAAATTGGTTTGTCTCGTCTCCAACAATAACCCCAAAAAAATACTATAATTGCAGATATGCATGTCCTTTTGCGAATAATTCGGAAATACTTTTGCTAAATGTCTGCATCCCTTCAGTTAAATTATATCCATTGCTATAGAGTGGTGAGCTACCTTGAATCGGCTACTTCATTGGTGGCTTATCTCACCCCTGGTTTTTTTTTCATTGAGGCTCATGTTACTCGGTCGTTATTTTTCTGTGTAGTGTTTTAGAGAACATCATTTGTCTCTCTTTGTCATTTTCCTTCTCTTTTTTTTTCTTTTATTTCTTTTTCTTAAATATTTTTTTTATTATTATTATCTATTTACGTCTTTGTTAAACTCTTTTTAGTATCTCCAAACGTTATTGACAATCATTGTTTGTTACTTGCCTATCATAAACAATTTCTACATAATAGAGTCTCTTACCTTGTATCCCCTTTTAAGTAAGGCTTCACTAAATGATTTCCCGAGTCCTCGAGCGGCCCCTGTTATAACTGCCACTTTGTCTGTCATCGTCCGTACTGTTATTTTAATGTCTCTGTCCAATTCACATTTAAATACAATTCAAAATTTCTTCCGTATTCAATGCTCAGTTACGAGTTTATAAACCTAAATGGCATGTTTTTCTCGTTTTTTTTTTTTTTAAAGTATTCATAATTTAAATGATGCGCGACAGTTTATCAGTTGTAAACATAGATGATATATTAAATAACAGAATGTAATTCCCTTTAAATTTTACACATGAGAGGGTAAATAGGGGTGTTAGACATTTAATTTTAATGTATATAAATCTTTACGATGATATCTAGTAAATAAATGTCAGATGAAGGTTATTCCTGAAACGCGTGATCCGCTCTAAATTTGATAACAACGTTTTTAGTAAAGAAAATCGAAGAGGCAATCAAGAATGGACAATCCAAAGATACAGGCAACATTGGACACAGAACGAATAGAAGCAAAGGGGGAAAAACACAATACAAAAAATTAAAATGATCGAGGAGCAACACGGACCCCACCAAACAAACTGATGGTGTATTAAGGTCATGTTTGATTGCAACAAAACCGGATTCGGTTTCATAATCCGGTTTCCAAAAACCATCATTTGAAATCAAACAGTGAAGCCAAATCTGGTTGCCATGAAACTGTTCATATGTCTGTTTTTTCGTCCAGACAATCACAAGCAAGTCAATATGTTGTGGAAAATATATTTCTATAATGAAAAAATTCAAAAGAAAGTTATTTTCTCAGAAAATAAAATCAGACTGCACATACGATTGAGATTCCATGCCTGTTACATTGGTTACATGCTCCTTTTCGGTCATCTTGAATCCTGGAAATCCTTCTTCGGAGCACGTTTCGGGGTTTCTCGAATCCGAATTTGGTTCCTTGTAAAGAAACATCCTGGTTTTCAAATCCGGTTTCGGATCCATTGTAATCAAACACGACCTAAGGTAATATCGAAGCGTAAGCAATTCCTGCTTCTTAAAAACACCCGTCGTGTTACTACTCATTGTCAAGTCTGGTGAAAACTTTTGTCAGTGATAGAGGAAAGGAAACAACTGGAATAAAAAAAAATATATATCAAATCAAACTTCAGATATGTGCTGGTAAAACATAGCTTTATTTTTTAATTTTAATTTTAATTTTTCATTAACGTAAAATATAAAATCATTCAAAATACTGGCAACATCAAGAGTCAACGTACAGATTATTACGGACCTATTTGTAAGTGAGAATGAGTAAATAGATATCTTGACTGTTTAATTTGCTTCAAAAACTTATTTGAACTAGGGAAATTACGTCATTGCTTTATACAAATCCATATCGGGAGAATATTTACATGACATTAAACAAAGACTAGTGAAGAAATAAACCAACAAAACAAAAACGTAAATGGCCACGGCGCGTTTCTGGAATAACCTTCATAAGGTACAAAGTCGTTGGGGGTGGAGTAAACCTAAAGGACTTAATCAGAATAACTAAAAACGGCTAAGAAAACTTGTACCTGGGGGAGATGGACCTTAGATTTAATCAATTACATTTAAGGGGGTACCATACACTACAGGGAGATAACTCTTTAAAATCAGTTGAACGTTTTGATCATATGATGTGTGTATGCAGATTTCAAGCATCTCGGTGACCAAAACCACAGAGAGAAAAGCTGCTATGTGGCTAGTGAATTTATAGCTTTGAGTCTGTTGGTTGGAATTTGTTAAAATTTTGATATTTATTACAGTGGATATATTCAAACACACTGCCATAAAAATAAGAAAATTAAATGAGCAGATCAAATTTTACCTGAAGTGTATGGTACCACCTTAAGGAACTTTAAAGATCAAACAAATATATGTGTACTAAACCATGTCAGTGTCGAAACACCCACTACTGGATGGGTGATACCCTCGGGGGCTAATAGTCTACCAGTAGAGGTATCGACCCAGTGGTAGAAACACCCACTACTGGATGGGTTATACCCTCGGGGACTAATAGTCTACCAGTAGAAGTATCGACCCAGTGGTAGAAACACCCACTACTGGATGGGTGATACCCTTGGGGACTAATAGTCTACCAGTAGAAGTATCGATCCAGTGGTAGAAACACCCACTACTGGATGGGTGTTACCCTCGGGGACTAATAGTCTACCAGTAGAGGTATCGACCCAGTGGTAGAAACACCCACTACTGGATGGGTGATACCCTTGGGGACTAATAGTCTACCATTAGAGGTATCGACCCAGTGGTAGAAACACCCACTACTGGATGGGTGTTACCCTCGGGGACTAATAGTCTACCAGTAGAGGTATCGACCCAGTGATAGAAACACCCACTACTGGATGGGTAATACCCTCGGGGACTAATAGTCTACCAGTAGAAGTATCGATCCAGTGGTAGAAACGCCCACTACTGGATGGGTGATATCCTCGGGGACTAAAAGTCTACCAGTAGAAGTATCGACCCAGTGGTAGAAACACCCACTACTGGATGGGTGTTACCCTCGGGGACTAATAGTCTACCAGTGGAAGTATCGACCCAGTGGTAGAAACACCCACTACTGGATGGGTGATACCCTCAGGGACTAATAGTCTACCAGTAGAAGTATCGACCCAGTGGTAGAAACACCCACTACTGGATGGGTGATACCCTCGTGGACTAATAGTCTACCAGTAGAAGTATCGACCCAGTTGTAGAAACACCGACTACTGGATGGGTGATACCCTCGGGGACTAATAGTCTACCAGTAGAAGTATCGATCCAGTTATAGTAATGAAAACATAGACATTTTAGTTTTGTTGAAATTTATTTTGATATAGATCATTTACTTGAATACAAAATATTTAACAGAAGCTACCAGTATCTTTAATATAATATGAAATGGTTACAAATGTTGCATTTTATTGTATGATAAATTGGATAACGAAGCTCTTTGAAATGGCATAAAATAATGAAATTACCCATTTGACTGGCAAAATTGAATTTATTTGATAAAATGTCATAAATAAAGATACTTTA
This sequence comes from Gigantidas platifrons, assembly GCA_002080005.1. NCBI lineage: Eukaryota > Metazoa > Mollusca > Bivalvia > Mytilida > Modiolidae > Gigantidas > Gigantidas platifrons. The sequence goes on from MJUT01027157.1 coordinate 730,662, forward strand.
TATTACATTATCATGATTTTACAAAACATAATTATTGCAGTTATGACATATACGTATCTTTTATAACCAACTAGGGTTTTACTCATGACAGCAATCTGCAACATAAATCCCTAATTTATGTTGCCACTCTATTGAAAATCAATTTATCCTGTACAAATTATATCCATAAATCTTCATATCCTTGTCACATGCCATAGACAAACGACTTGGTTCTCCATAACAAGGAGAATTCAATACAGATAAGCATTGGTTTTAATAGATTGCTCTGACTTTGAGTTAATACCAATATTAATACAACCGTCAGCTTTATATAGATTATATTTGCTTTTATATTATTCAACTCCTCTACTGAATCGTTTGTCCAAAAATGTTTAAAAAAAATAAAAGTTACAAAAAAGTTGGACGATACCACACCAAAGGGGTAATCAGCACAGACAATGGAATGGCTCACGAAAGAACAAACAGGCAAGCTATGGCTCACTGCGAAAGAACAAACAGACAGAACGAACAGGCAAGCTATGGCTTACTGCGAAAGAACAAACAGGCAAGCTATGGCTCACTGCGAAAGAACAAACAGGCAAGCTATGGCTCACTGCGAAAGAACAAACAGGCAAGCTATGGCTCACTGCGAAAGAACAAACAGGCAAGCTATGGCTCACTGCGAAAGAACAAACGGGCAAGCTATGGCTCACTGCGAAAGAACAAACAGGCAAGCTATGGTCTGCAAAACGATACACCGAAAACTAAAGATTGGGCAAAACCAGGATTCAATAAACATTAGAGAATACCGAAGGGCCAATCAAAAATGGACAATCAAGAGAAACTTGCAACATAGGATACACAATACGAAGAAAACAAAACAAAAACACAACAAAAATATGTGTTGGACACTACAATACACAAACAAACACAAGTAACGTAAATAAGACATGAGACCTCCTTCAAACAACTGGAGGAAAAGACGGGCCAAACAAACACAAATAACGTAAATAAGACATGAGACCTCCTTCAAACAACTCATGTCTTCCGTAAGAGTAATCCGTTTCTGCTCCAATAGTTATACTTTTCCTATTACTCGTTATAAAAATATAGTGACAAGTCATGAACGAGGAAAGAACGAGATTTGACTTCAACAAACGAAACACATCATTGGTCATCTGTTACACACGTGATGATGGAAGACCGTAAAACTTAGGAAGCTACGAATTTAATAATATCACTAGGTAAGATACCGGACATTATATAATAATATATTTTGTAAAGTATGTGTATCTTATATGCACTGGCGCAATATTTTTGTAGCGAAATCCACTCTCGATCTACCTAGCTAATTACCTTCACTTTGTGGAAATAAATATTTGTATTTTAGTGCAAAAACATTTCATATCCTCAAGTGGAAGGAATTCCTTGCTATATCTACCATTTCACATTGTGATCTCTGTTCAATTATTTGAACCCATTCCGAAAACAAGGTCGTCTTGGTGTAATCGATGCAACATCGTGTGATGAAGTTTGTCAGTGACTTGCGGCATGACTGTGGTTTTCTCCTGATACTCCGGTTTCCTCTACCAATAAAACTGACCGCCACGATATGAATGAAATTATGTTGAAAGTGGCTTTAAACAACATAAACCAACCAACTTATTAGTGGGAGAAACCGGGTACCTGGAGAAAACCACAACCTCTCACAAGTTTCTGACAAACTTTATCACATACGATCATGACCATGATGGCCCCTCTAGCTGAATTGATCTGACGACATATAGCGACTATAAAAATACTGCCAATTGCTAACATTTCAAAATACCACAGCAAAACACCGAAGAAAGGTTAATTTCATTATTGTATTCAGAAAAATCAAAAACATAGAAAAGATCCTCGAAATAAACAGCTCAAACTAGATACTGTAACATCAAATGATGACAAGGTTTATATTACCGTGATTATGAAAAGGGAATAAAACCAATTATGTACATACTTACCAGGGGAAATGACTGGGTATAGTAGTGTTATTTCATGATATTAATTATATTATGTAACACCTTGAATAATTATTGAATAGAATATTACATAAAAAGTTATTTGTAGAACACTCACAAAGCAATATAATGTATTACATCTAAACATAGTCCATACAATTCAGTCGTTCAAATACACATACTTTTATTCTTTTCGATTTCAAATGAGGTAGCCCATTGAACAATATTTATACAGCGAGCTTACAACACATGGATACAGGTGCCATTGGGATTTTGCATAGATGACAACTGATATGCTAGTAATTTGCACAGATAACAACTGATATGCTAGCAATTTGCATAGATGACAACCGGTGTGCTAGCAATTTGCATAGATGACAACTGGTGTGCTAGCAATTTGCATAGATGACAACTGATATGCTAGCAATTTGCATAGATGACAACTGATATGCTAGCAATTTGCATAGATGACAACTGATATGTTAGCAATTTGCATAGATGACAACAGATATGCAAACATTTTACATAGATGACAACTGATATAGGTACCGCTATATGATTATGATTATAATGATTGTTCACTGTAATAGACATATTTGTAATATTGCTGGGACTCTGGTTATTACATTGTATCCATCTTGTCATTTCTTAAACAAAGCTCACTATTACAAATTTGGATCATTGAATGCATGGTAGTCCATTACATTAGGTGTTACTACCATGGCTTTCCCGTTATTGCCAGTATCATCTAATACTCGTATAAATGCTTCTGTTACACGGTCTGTCCTACAAAACAATGATATCACTAAAAAACAAAATTACCACACTTTCAAAACAAAATTAAAACAGAATTTTAGAAAGACAAATTCGATACACCTAACACACATGCATAACACTCACTTTCCTGATTTGACTGTTTAAGCTAGTTTTATTGAACCGAAGCAACCATCACCCACACCCCCGTATATTAATTTTAGAATAATATCAATGACAGTACAAGTAGAATGTTAATTATCCCAGTGCATAGAGCTGTTATGGAATGTTAAATATTGTGTCGATACAAACAATACTTTTTGAATGTTAACTCTCAACATAGCTGATGTTTTACGTCTTCTTCGGTCAACAGTACAGTCGTCGGGTCTCACAAAACAGCTGTTGTCCTCAAACCCAGCTAATAGCTGTATAATATGGAATACTATTTGTTGTTGTTGCTTGCAATGTTTTTAAGTTTTCTGTGTTGTGTTGTGTTTTTGCGCTTGTTTTTCTTCGTCATGTGTCTTGTGTACCCAATGTTGCCAGTGTCTCTGGATTATCCATTCTTGATAAAACAACACTTCCAATTTTAATCAGATTTCGCTACAACAATTACTATTATAATGCATTCGTCAAATGAATTCGTTATCCGATATAATGAAGCGTGATAGATATTATATCAGTTTGATTTCGATATGTCCCGAAACCACTTGTTTAAACTAGCGCATCACGAGGGATCCCTTTGTGTATTGAACGAAATAGGATCTTACTACGCTGCACCCAGTCCGAAAGGCGCTGACGCTAGTTGTGTGGGACGATTCAAATATATTGCCCCTTTTTTCTGTGACAATATAAACTTCCACCTACATGCACATTATAGTGCCCTCTTATTATTTCTGCGATTTATATTGTTTCTAAGAAAAGTGTGAAGACACACTAGGGGTAATCAATAGCAGTAAACCGAAAAAGAAAGGACAATACAAAGACCAAAACAAAAAGAACAAAAGGACATACAATAATCCTCTACAAAACATTACACTTTACTTATACTGGTAATGAATATAGCTTAATTACTACCCATTTGACATGGAAATAACGAAAAACAATCTTGGGCACAAAATATGAATAATTACCAGAATAATCATAATTAATTTCCTTTCATCATATTTAATAGGATTCGTGTTGATCGATCTTTGTTTTCTGTTTAGTATTTTGTCGACCATTGTTCTTCTTTTTTAATTTTGTCCATTGTATTAGCCTATCGTCCGAAATAAGGCTTCTGATTAGCCTTTTGTCTATCGTCCTATATAAGACTTCTGATTAGCCCTTTGTCTATCGTCCGATATAAGGCTTCT
>MJUT01027157.1:742881-755730 GCA_002080005.1 Gigantidas platifrons
TTCTGTGTAGTATTTCTGTGTAGTGTTTCTGTGTAGTATTTCTGTGTAGTGTTTCTGTGTAGTATTTCTGTGTAGTATTTATGTGTAGTGTTTCTGTGTAGTATTTCTGTGTAGTATTTCTGTGTAGTGTTTCTGTGTAGTATTTCTGTGTAGTGTTTCTGTGTAGTATTTCTGTGTAGTGTTTTGTAGATCATTGCGCGTCCTTTTCTCATTTTACTTTTGTCTGTTAAATTGTTTGTCCTTCTTTTGATTACAAACCTTTCCCATAATGGAATTTGAAAAACAAACAAACAAACAAAAAGTAGCACGACATGTGTCACTAGTTGAACAAGAACTACTAAGACTTCTGGATCACCTGAATTCACCCCGATTTTTAGAAGCAATCTTTAGTTTTATGTGTATTATTTTGTGAGTGATTGTTTATATTTTTGTTCTTTTCTATTTGCGGACAGCATTTTGATAGTCTATTCAATCGAGCAACTAACCGTTGCACTACTATGCAAGGCAGTGATCTAAATAACACAACTGGCATAATTTATAGTATTTGATGAGAGGCTGTGTCCTTATTCTCCCCTAAAATATGTCATCCGATGACGTTTTATTCGAAAAATCCTACTTGACCTTTGAAAAATGTTGTAAGATAAAATATCAAGGTCCATTTTTATCTGTCTTTTAAATACATACATTTTCTAAATATATATATATATATGAATACAGTATATTTTGAAATATTTATTTGCACATCGATTTGTGACATGTAAATAAAAAAAAATATTTTACCCTTAATATTGTTCCCCTTCATTTACATGTAACAGATCGATGTTACAAATAAATATTTCAACACATACTGAATTTACTATTCTGGTGTCATCGACCAGTTACACAGAGCGAGCCAGTGTTGTTTACCAGCATTCCCGCTATATCATAGCGACAGCAAGTTTAATTTCGACGAGATAATGATATCCACTTTGTACTAGACCAACATGCTTATTTAATTGTATTCTTATAGTGCTCGCCCACTGAAACAGCAGTCTGCAGGTAAACAACTTGCTCCACTCCACAACCAGTCTTTAAATTACTCCTTAATGTTACATGTTTGACCGGGGAGCAGCAAATACCAATTTTATAGATTTTGGCTTGACTCGACCTGGACACTAACCCATGGTCTATCGTATTCGAGACGAGCACGCTAACCATTACAACACCGAAGTGGCTTGGGTTGCACAAAGAGACGTATCTTGGTCTACTAATTATGTACCTGGGAAGTCATTGTCTTTACTGACATCGCACTGTTGAAAATGGATATTGTCATCACCAAATTTCTTTTTCAGTTCCGTCTGTGTTTCTTCGCCTTTTTGGACATCAACATCGCAAAAATAAACCTTGAACAATGTTGATTTGTTAGAAATTTGTTCAAGTTTGAATGTCCACCATGATAAGGTGAACTTCGATCATTACCTATAATGGTATTCTCCAGATTGATTGATTGATGTTTAACGCATACTTTAGCAATATGTCAGCTATATCATGGCGTTTATAATGGTAACAAGTTAGCTAAAAGATTTAATCATAGCTAAAATACTTATAAACCTAACTGTGATAGTATCTCGCATTCATTTACATCTACAAATGTATGTTGTTTGTTTGTTTGTTTGTTTGTTTGTTTGTTGGATGGTGCTTAACGCCACTTTCAACAATATTTCAGTTATATCATGGCAGTCAGTTATATCATGGCAGTCAGTTATATCGTGGCAGTCAGTTATATCGTGGCAGTCAGTTATATCATGGCAGTCAGTTATATCATGGCGGTCAGTTATATCATGGCAGTCAGTTATATCATGGCAGTCAGTTTTATGAGCGGAGGAAACGAGAGGACCCGGAGAAAACCGCCGACCTGTCGCAAGTCACTGACAAACTTTATCACATAATGTTGTACACCTCGCCCTGATCGAAATTCGAACTCACAACATCATTGATGATAGGCACTGATTGCATAGGTAGTTATAAATCCAACTACCATACGATCACGACAACGACTGTCCCTTTTACATATATACTACTAGTATCCTTTCTTACTAATTAAATATTCTAATATAAAATATTACCATTAGTTCTTTACACACAATGCTTGGCTAATTACGTACACAATATTACGACTGTATATAACAACAGGTCAACTATACCAGGCTATCTAGGTTAAATATTGATTTTTTTGTGTGTGTGTAATATTAGATATACAACATCTAAATTTGTCAATAAACAATTAATACAAGCATATATAAATAACTTACCCTATGGCCTCTCTTTAGTAGAGCTTCCATAAACGCCTTCCCCAATCCACGAGCAGCACCTGTGACCACGGCCACCTTACCCGACATGTTTATATTTACACTGATAACTAGCACGCAGGTGTGTTTAAATCATATTATATACTAATGTAAGGTATCCATTGAGTCGTATATTATACTAATGTAAGGTATCCATTGAGTCGTATATTATTTATTACCTTACAAAAATGTTATTTTAATATTTCGCATTAAACCTTTGTATGTATATTTAAATGAGGACACACTACTCTGAATTTTTTGAAAAAAATGATACAAAAATAAACATATTATTTATGTTTTCTTTTCATAAAATTAATTGCTTATAATGCTTCGGGTTTATTTTTGAGTTTATTTTGCAATAAAGATGTTAGGTAACTTTTTTGAAGTGGTAATAATGTAACAGGTTGAAATAGTTTCACAGTCGTTAGTATATGTGTTTAAACATATTTATGTATTTATTATGCATGGATATTAGTATCACAAATATAAAAAAAATACATATTGTATGATTCGGAAACAAGCGTACGAAGTTCGTGACGAAGTTACGTCTGTGCTTGTTACGTCATACGATATATTACTTGTTATGTACAGAATCGCTTTTCAATATGTATCACTTTAATAATTTTCTCTGGTTTATTGGTTTATGGTGTCTAACGCCACTTTCAACAATATTTCAGCTATATCGCAATTGTCTTTGGAGAGGGGTAATTTATATTTGTAGTTTATTAATAGATGAAGCATTAACCCTCGTCAAAGGAGTGCTGTGTGTAAAATAAAATATTTATGAACCAAAGGACACACAGATAAACAAGAATTGTCTTAAATTTTGTAAGGCGAAAATGTTCTCTCCCTAATAGATTGGAAAACGCCAAGTGATAATTTTGTCAGCTATATCATGGCGAGAGCAAGGTACATTTCGATGAGTTGTCAATGATGTCCGCTTTGGACTTGACAAATGCGCAGGTTAGTCTTTATAATGCAATCTCACTGACACAACAGTCCATGAGTCCAACAGTCCAACAGTCGTCGCTTCACTCAAATACAGACTTTATCACATAATGTTGTATCAAGTCCATCTCGCCATGAACGAGATTCGAATTCACAACTTTAGTGGTGATAGGCACTGAATGCAACTGCCATACGATCACGACCATGGCAGCCTCTTTCATCCCTACTTAAAATTGTCCGCTTCAGTGGATATCACAAATGCGCTAAGTTGGACTTTATAATGCAAGCTCATTTGAAATAACAGTCCGCAGGTGGGTATGCATGTCGTCGCTCTACTCGCACACATTAAAATGATTCCGAACCCAGCAGTCTGAGCTCTTGCTCGGTATATTTGCTCTTACTCTTAAATGATGCGTGCTTACCGTAGAAACAGCAAATACAAATTCCATAGTCTTTGGTTTGACCCGACAGGGGCTCGAACCTTATGATCTACCACATTCCAGGTGAACAACATTATACCATATATTATCCTAAATACAGTTTAAAAGCATTGACTGAATTGTTATTAAGAACCGTCGTGGTCGTGATCATATGGTAGATGGGTTTATAACTACCTATGCAATCAGTGTCTATCACTACTAAAGTTGAAAGTTCGAACCCCGTTCATGGCGAGGTGTACTCGATACAACATTATGTGATAAAGTTTGTCAGTGCCATGCGACAGGTTGGTGGTTTTCACCGGGTACTCCGATTTCCTCTACCAATAAAACTGACCAAGATATAACTGAAAAATTGTTGAAAGTGGCGTTAAGCATCATAAAGCAAATCAACCTGGATTGTTATTGTACTGTCTATGATGTTCTTTATACTCATCAACCTGGATTGTTATTGTACTGTCTATGATGTTCTTTATACTCATCAACCTGGATTGTTATTGTACTGTCTATGATGTTCTTTATTCTCATCAACCTGGATTGTTATTGTACTGTCTATGATGTTCTTTATACTCATCAACCTGGATTGTTATTGTACTGTCTATGATGTTCTTTATACTCATCAACCTGGATTGTTATTGTACTGTCTATGATGTTCTTTATACTCATCAACCTGGATTGTTATTGTACTGTCTATGATGTTCTTTATACTCATCAACCTGGATTGTTATTGTACTGTCTATGATGTTCTTTATACTCTTACTATTATACAAAATCTCACATTTCTGAGATAAAAAAAACACAATTTCTTATGAGTATTTACCATATAAAGAATACAAATAGACAGTTATTTTAAAATGAGAACAAAGACGAAGGCCTGAAAATGACCGTTTGAGCAAATGCTGTCTTGAACTGTGGTTGTCAGAAAATCCAAATTTCTAGTCGGATATTTGATAACTGATTCCACTTCACGAGCACCTGGGTCTACTTCCGGTTCTTTGCGGTGGTGTTTGTGTTGTTTATCTTTCAAATGTTCTTGTTTTTTTTCTTTTTGTGTCGTGCCCAATTTTACCTGTCTCTGGATTGACCCTTTTTGATTTCCCCTTCGGGTTTCTCTAACGTTGTTGATCCCACGAGCAGCATGAGACACTGTCATTTCGTCATTTTAAAAAGAATTTATATGTATCAATATTTTAGACTCATATTTATGGCCTGTAATTGCTCGCCATTTCCCAACTGACGAGTATCTGTTCCAAGATGACAATGCTTCTAGGGAGACAAAACGATGGAAACAGGAAAACAATATTAAATGTATGACATGGCCCTCTCAATCACCGGACTTTAACATAATAACAAATGTGTGGCGTACCATTAAGATCCGTTTACAAAGCCAGTTAACTGACGTCAAAAACAGAACCCAACTTGTGGCCAAAATGAAAGATATATGGACCTCCCTTCCTCAGCATTACATACGGAGTTTATATGCATCAATTCCGAAAAGATTTTGTCAGGTTATCAAATCAATAGGACACGCAGCAAAATATTAGGAACAAGGGGTAAGTAACGTTTTTTTTATTTATGAAATAGTCCATTTAATCCGTTGACACCACTGGTTAATACGTCTGACGTCGACCATTAAAAATGATGACTCACTTTTGGCCATACACATACTAGTAGTCAAAAAATGGAAAGACAGATAATGTAAAGTTTGTTTTGGGATGAAGTAACCCATATACCCTAAACAAGATAGCCAAAATCGGCTACGGTTAATTATAAATTGCAAGCATAAATATATCTAAGACGATGTCAGTACCGATGAGTCCACCATCCGAGGTAACAAATCCCTTCCGGAGCACATGAGTTCAACCCCGGTTTTAGTGGGGCTCGTGTTAATCGATCTTTAGTTCTATGTGTATGTTTTGTAGATCGTTGTTTGTCCTTTTGTCCTTTTTCTTTTTGCCATTGTGTTGTCTGTCCTTCCTCGATTTACGGATTCTGATGACCCCTTTGATACCATCAAACTCGTCTTATTTACTACACACAGCGTGTTTATGGAACAACCATCACCGGATACACTTATACATGCATAGTTAAAATACTGGAAAGTCAATTTAAAATTGGAATTAAAAAGATTTTGGGAGGAAGTAAATCAAAGTGTCTAAACAGGATAACTAAAGTTAGATAAGGTTACACATGGGCGAGTCAGAGTGATCTTTTTTTAATTACATCATTTAGGATTTATGAACTGAAAATTTAAAATTTAAATATATATAATAAACCATGTCAGTGTCGAAACACTGACTACTGGGTGGATGATTCCCTTAGGGACTAATAGTCCACCTGACCAGTAGAGGTAATGGACCCTGTGATAGTAATATAAAAACATAGATATCTAATTTAGTACCCATGGAGCGTTTCTTTGATAACGTTCACTAGGAACCCTTTACGTATAGAGTCAAAAGATTGGAACGCCAAATATTTTAAAGTAAGCTTAACCAAAGGTTCTAAACAAGAAACATAAAATCGGATATTGACCTTATTTTCAAAAAATTACATAATTTAGGAAATATAAATTTCAATTGGATCGATTCAAAAATTTCTTTTTAAATTAAAAGGAAACATAGAAAATGACTTAAATGATGGTTTACTAATTCTAAATAATCCTTAGATAAACACATCCAATGTAGCATATAAAGACTTATGACTTATTAGAGAAAACGTTAATCTTCATAATTCTCACCGGAGTGTTATTTTCATTTTATTTAATATTTACCCCTTCTTAAATCATAAGCTTTTCATTATGTTCAATACTAAAGTACATTAAACAAGTCAGAAGAGATGTTAAAATAAAGACAACAAGAACAACAGTGTAAGCCAAAAACAATCTTAGAGAACTCCCAAACTAATAGTGCAAGTCAAAGCCAATCTCAGAATACCGCATCGTGGTGTAATGGTTAGCGTGCTCGCCTCGAGTGCGGTAGATCGTGGGTTCGAGCCCCGATTGGGTCAACCCAAAGACCACAAAATTTGTCTTGTTGCTTCTCCGCTAAGCACGCAGCATTAAGGAGAAAGAGCAAAGACTGGTTGGCTCGGAATCAGAATAATGTGTCCGAGTGGAGCGACATGTCTATCCGCGAACTGTTGTTTCAGTGAGCTAGCACTATAAAAATCCACCTCAGCGTGTTGATCTAAAACAAAGCGGACCTCATCATCATCTCATTGAAAATGAAATAGCTTTCGCCATGATATACTAGTAACTGAAAAATTGCTGAATTGGCGTTAAACAACAATCACTCACTCACAATCTCAGTCAACATGAACTCCCAAACTAATCAAGAGTGAGACCAAATGTTCCGGATGGTAAGCATCCACTGTCCTAAGTATAACACCGTTCGTAACTCTCCCTTGTTGTCATTATCTAATTGTACGTCTTAATTCGAGACGGATCTATCATTATCAGGTGCAGTGTTGGGTCCAATTGTTCTCTGTAGAGCCTGCGGTGTGTTGTTGCTTATACATGTAGATAACTCCAGCGCGGAGCCCAATTGGGAGAAATTGGTTCAGTTGGCTTACTCCCGGTCCTGATCAGGTGTAATAATAAGTTCTAGTTCAATTAGATATATAGGGCCCATGGGTTCCAAGCTGAAGCGATAACTAATATTAGTGTGTGCGCTAAATCTGTACTGGTGTGATTGAAAGACTGGTATATTCTCGATATTCAGAGCTTGTGAACACCGCTCCTTCATGGAGAATGATTTAGTTCACGAGTTAATTGGATCAGAAGGAGAACGCTTCTACGATAAAGAACTTGATGGCATTAACAGGATAAATAAGAGAGTATTTGTTTAAAAAGGAATACAAAACAATATTAATACCCTACTATCTAAATTGCATGAATTTGTAAGGTATATTTATTCGGTACTTCACAAAATACTATTTTCTTCCGAGTATTTCAAATGGCCTCAAAACCTGGAAGATTATAATAGTCTATTGACTCTTCAGAAACCAACAAGGCTTTTCCATTATTACCTGCATCTTCAATGGCTTTTACAAAACCTTCAACCACACGATCTATTCTGAAATTTAAACATATAAATAATGTAAAGCAAAATATTCGTATTATTGTACACAAATAAAATGGACATATTTGTATCTAATTTAGTGGACACGTCCCGTTTCTACACTGCTAGAATAACCCATGATCAGGTACGCTCATAGTCAAGAGACCAGAAACCAATAATGTAAAAGTCTTTGAGAACAAATGAATCAAAGGGCCTAAATTGGACAGCCTAAATCATAAATAAGGCTACTAATGCCTGGAACAGATTGATATTTGTTTGAATACATTTCATTATGTAGTAACTGTGAATTTCAAGCATAAATAAATCTAACACTGTTCTGTAATTTACATCCGTGGTTGTTACGTCACTCAGCGACTATGCTAGTTAGAGTAGCCAATAGAAATGACAGCATTACATTATCATATGATATTGCCGTTGGAACTGTTATTGCCCTATAGCAAGGATGTTCATAAAACACAAAACTGTTGCCTCGGGTAGACCATCATTATTCTATACTGATTAAGACAACATGTCAGGTCTGGATCTGGGTTGCAGCGCAATACTGACTGTATTTTATTTGTCACCTTTTGTGTACATACATTGTAATAAAAGGGCTCGGGTGGCTCAATGAGTTAGGTAATTGGCTTACCTAACAACGCATACAAGCCTATCACCAATACGGCGTGGATTCGTGCCCGGCTTTGTAAATTACAAAAAAGGTGCAATCGAGTCGCAGCCGCAAGTGAAAAAGTTTACAAGTTGCTTTCCCATGGTCGGTGGTTCTCTCCGGGTACTCCTGCTTCTTCCACCACTAAAATTGGTCGCATGATATAGCTGAAATATTGCTGAAAGTGGCGTTAAACACCAAAATTCAAATCAAATCAATCATTGTAATAAAGGTGCTGTTCCTTTACTTGAATATATGTGTAATGTTGGATAGTTTCTCAAGGGTCATGGTTATTGTGTAGCTATATCGTGATGGTCAGTGTTTTTGTTGAATGAAACCAGAGTACCCAGAGAAACCCACAGACCTGCCGCAAGTCACTGGCAAACTTTATCACATAATGTTGTATCGAGTACACCTCGTCATGAGCGGGATTCGAACTCACAATATTAGTGGTTATGGGCACTGATTGCACAGGTAGTTGTAAATTCAGCTACCATATGACCAAGACAACGACGACCCTCCTCCCCTAAAATTGGAAAAAAATATGATTTTTCACACGAAATACCCCAAACATTTCGCGCCAGGCTCCGCTCAGCACGATTATTTTAAGTGCGCCCCCCCCCCCCTAACTTGAAATCCTGGATCCGCCCCTGAATACGCGTAACAGATATGGTTTTACATATTCTGACACAAGCCTTGAAATGAAAACCTTGTAATGATCCATATCTTACCTCCTACATAAATGTAAGAAAATGATTGGTTTAGCGTGAACACGTGGACGCCCTGTATAACTCATACAGGGCGTCTGAGCCTCTTGTATGTTTTTCATACAGGGTTAGTAAATTTCATACAGGGTTAGTAATTTTCATACAGGGCTAGTAAATTTCATACAGGGTTAGTAAATTACCATTAATAAGTGATAGTTGACTTGATGTATTTTGGGAAATTACTTGTGTTCTTTAAACATTCTTTCCAGGGTTTTGAAAACAGTTTATTGTTTTTGTGAAAATGTTGACTGTTCTTGCTGAACATTATGTGATATTTTTCTGTGATATAAAATATCGAAAGTTTGTATTTTTCAATTATTTTATGAATTCTTGAGTATAGACTCATAAAAGTAAGAACAAAAACTCAGAACTTCAAATCCAAAGGGTAGTCGGTAAGATATGTTCGTTACACAGTGTGTTAGTGACCTAATACGTTATATACGGGGTCAGTAAATTCCATATGGGGTTTCGTCTCGCCCCATATGGAATTTACTGACCCCGTATATAACGTATTAGGTCACTAACACACTGTGTAACTAATAATACACACGTACAAATATTGTGTGAGTTCTTTTCTGTAGTAATCATACGATTTCAAGTTACAAACGCGACGTACTAATCTATTTTTGTTTGTGTAAGAAGTCTAAAGTTCTTCAGATAAAGCTGAAAATGAATGATTAAAATGGAGTGAGGACGCTTTGATCAAGTGTACCATTGTATGTCAGTACTTAAGATCAATAAAGAGTTTCTATAGAAATGATTTGAACAGCCACATTATAATATTCCATATACTTAAAACGTACTTGATATGTCATTATGATACCTTAAGTTTGATATATGGGAGATAACTCGATTTGAAATATATTTTAAACAAGCTATTATATTGTACCCTTCTTTTCTATATTTTGGCATGAATTCCTACAAAATTCAAATATATTTTCAAGTGTTTTTGAGTTTTCGGTTTTGAGTGGGGTTCGTGTTACGCAGTCTTTAGTTTTGCACGAAGTGTTTTGTAGATCGTTGTTTGTCCTTTTGTACTTTTTCTTTGACAATTGTATTGTCTGTCCTTCTTTTGTTTGTTTGGGGCCGTTGTGGTCCTGATCGTATGGTAGTTGGATTTAATACTACCTATGCAATCAGTGCCTATCACCACTATAACGTTGTGAGTTCGAAACCGTCTGAGGGGAGGTGTACTCGATACAACATCATGTGATACAGTTTGCCAGTGACTTGCGACGGGTAGGTGGTTTTTTCTCCGGGTACTGATCGCCACGATATAACTGAAATATTGTTGAAAGTGGCGTTAAGGATCATAAACCACGAACCTAACTATATTTCACTGTGATAGGAAATTCAGCAAGATGAGACTTTATTTCAGTATTTGAACAAACTTGTAATTACTCTTTTATTTGTAATTTAGCATCCAATATACTTACTTCATGAGACTAATTTCGTCAATTAAAGCTGCTAAAACTTGCGCAGATAAAACTCGCTCTCCAAGATTCCTTAGGATATCAGTATCCGCAGCTTTGGGACACAGACAAACTATACGAATACCATTATCTTTTACATCCGTGTAATCCTTTAAATTTAAGAAATCTTTTCTATTATACATGTATAAGTGTAATTTGGTTTTGAAATATACAGTCCGACAAAAGTTAAGCACCACCTGACTTGTTTCAATAATATCTTTTCTAATAATGAACTTATTTCAAATCGGTTTGCTGTTTTCGTTACCTGTACACACATACTTGTGAAACAGGTTATTGATAGATTTTTATTTATGTGTATATGACAGGGTCTGTACAGTGCCACGTGTACTTTTCAACATTTGTGCTTGCGAACGAAAGCTGATTTTTTGTGTAGAGTTTTAAGTTTCATTTTCTATTGGTTTGGTATGGTGCGGCGAAAATTAAGCATACCAGAAAGGTGGCCAGCTGTTGGCATGCACAACGGTGGTTTTAGCCATAGAAGGGTGGCAGACCACTTCAGGGTTAACCATTCCATCATTGTACGACTGATGCAGCGTTTTCGTCAAACGGGGAATGTTACTGACCGTCCACGGGCAGGTAGACCTCGCAAAACGACGCCGAGAGAGGACCGGCTCATATCCAGACGGGCGCGGCAACGGCCGTTCAGTACAGCTGGTGCACTTCGTGGTAA
This sequence comes from Gigantidas platifrons, assembly GCA_002080005.1. Taxonomy (NCBI): domain Eukaryota; kingdom Metazoa; phylum Mollusca; class Bivalvia; order Mytilida; family Modiolidae; genus Gigantidas; species Gigantidas platifrons. Next base: position 754,249 of record MJUT01027157.1, read on the forward strand.
TTTACAGTTTGGAGGCTACATTAGCACACGCACTGTAATCAGACGCCTCCACCATCAGGGAATGCGAGCGCGACGACCCATAAAACGTCCACAGTTGACATTACGTCATCGCCATGCTCGATTTGACTGGTCACATGATCATTTGGAGTGGACTATTCGCACATGGAGACGGGTCCACTGGTCTGACGAAAGTAGTTTTTTGCTACGCCCTACCGACGGCCGTGCAAGGGTTTGGCGCCAACGAAACACTTCATTTCAGGACAACCACATTTTGGGCACAACTGCTTTTGGGGGTGGGGGTGTAACTGTCTGGGGTTGTTTTTCCTTTGACTGTAAGTTGGACTTGTACGTTCTTGATGGTAATCTGACAGGCCAAAAATACCGTGACAATGTGCTCGTTCCACGCGTAGTCCCCCATTTTGACAATCATGCGTTGGCTGACAGTTCATGGACGACAACGCTAGGCCACATAGAGCCCGAATTGTACAACATTTTTTGCAGCAAGAGGCTGTTCAGACAATTCCATGGCCTGCGTGTCGCCAGACATGAACCCTATAGAACATGTATGGGACTTTATCATCCTTCCCTCCAGCTATATCTACCTGCTGGCTCCATAAACAAAACTCGTATCAAAGTCCGCGTGAGCTGAGCAGGACTTATCAACAGTCAGCAGGAGTTATCACCAAATTCTCCTAACATTTAAACGATAATTCCTGTGAAGATGGCAAAAATAAATAAAATTCTTCTACACCATTAGCTAGTTAACATTATTTTTTAAAACATATATCAAATTAAGAACTGTCGCGTTAGAAATATCAACAAACATCGTCCTACAAAAATGTACTTTACACAATTCTTGATAACCTCTCCTCAGACGTCATAATTTTTTACGTCATAAAGGAGGTTGTGACCGTCATGTTTTCTAAACCGGAACGGCATTGGTAAGCAAAACCTTTAATGAAAATGGGTGACTTTGATGTTTGTAATAAAAAAAAATTAATATCCCCATTAAAGGGAAAATCCAACAATCTTAACATTTATATAAATCTGTAAAAATGTATATTTTGCAAACTACTTATGAACTACGGTTTTGGGGAGGCGTGTTTTGAATATTTTGAATCATGTAATTTTTCCCGCGAAAAATACAAATATAGATGTATCCGTGTTTATGGTTGATTTAAGGATGATAAACATGTCATCTGAATGTGAATATAATTGATACTGAAAAATATCATCCTGCTCGACAACAAACTTCATATTCTGGCTCGGCAGGCTGATATTTTCGGTATCAATCAATTCACATCCAGATAACATATACTTATTGGCCGAAAAATTAACCAACGCAATTCAAAATGTCATAATATTGACGAATTGAGTAGACTGAAATTAAGTCAATAACTGCTTTACTAAATAATAAGGAATTTTTCAAACTTAATAATTGTTTTATCATTTTTCAATATTATTATTTAAATATTAAAATTT
>MJUT01027158.1:5602-22510 GCA_002080005.1 Gigantidas platifrons
CTCTAAACAGTCGCGTAGTTTCAGTAGAAAAAAACATAATTAATTGTCAGGCGAAAATTACAGATGTTGAAAATAGCGTACAAGGAGTTGGAAACTTATTTGACAACTTGAAATCGGACTGTGATAAAAACAAATCAGAAATAATAAAAGTTGGAAAACAGTTTGGTAGTTTGAAACCGTATTGTGACAAAAACAAATCTGAAATAGCAAAGATTTCTGATCAACTCGAAGCGCTAGCAAATCAGGAGAGTTCTAATAACCAGTGCAACTTCCGCGGAAATATGGAAAATCTACAAAATTCGATTCTCGATCTACAATGCCGATCCATGAAAAATAACCTGATATTTACCGGTTTGTATGAAGTAAGAGACGAAAATACCGAAGAGCTTCTTATGCACTTTCTATACAAAGAAATGGGAATTGACTTCCGTATCGATTTCGGAAATGTGCATCGATTTAGTCACAAACCGATAGGGAAACGACCGATCGTAGCTAGATTCATACACTACAATGACTTGCAGTATGTGTTGAACAACGCTTACCGGCTCCGTAATACACCATACGGTATACGACAACAATTTCCCCGGGAAATTGAAGACAGGCGTAGGGAACTTTACCCTATTCAGAAAGAGGCAAAACGACTAGGTAAAAAGGTAGCACTAATCCGAGATCGACTTCATATAGACAATGAATTGTATGTACATGCAGAGGATATGGATGGAATTGGAGACTTTTATACACCGTCTCAACCGAATAATGTCTGGTCAACACCAAGAAACATTGGAGATAGAAGACCACCAAAAAGACAACGAGTGAGCTTGACGACCCTTGAGCGAGGATAGGGGTGCCAAAGAGAACAATCCCAAATATCTCAAACTCTCTCTTTTGTTGATGAAAACTTTACTGTCATTAATAACAATAGTGTATATAACAATAAAGACTGTATTACTTTTGATGATCATACTTCTGTTGATACTACTTTTGATCATAATTTTTTTGTTGATAATATTGTTGTTGATAATACTTTTATTGATAATACTTATGTTTCTGTATCTGATCAACAAGTTAACATTTTACTTTCAGATGATTCTATTGACTTATTTAATTCCTTTAATGATAGCCAAAATAGTAGATCAATTATATGTAACGGTAGTACTGAATTGATTGATGATCAGTTCTCGCCACTTAATTCCAGCTCGTGTTGTAGTAGTAATACAGACGATAGTTTAAACTGTACAGTTAAAAATGAACGTAATTTAAATGTTCTATGCTTGAACTGTTGTGGTGTAAATTACGTTTACAGTATCCAGAATTTTGTGAACTTATTAAAAAAAAATGATATAATTTGTCTACAAGAATCAAAAACTGACGATATTGATAAGATTGAACTCGAAGGGTATACATTTAAAATGAAAAATAGAAAACAATTTGGTAGAAAATCAGGCGGAATTATTTTAGGTTACAAAGATCATCTAGAAAATGTTATTGAACCTTTAGAGACAGAGTCAAATTATATATTTTGGTTTAAGGTTTCATCAAAATTATTTGATGACCTCATCTTTGGTATAGTATATATCCCACCGGAAGGTTCTTCTTACCTTTCCCCAGATGCATTTGACCAAGTCGAAAATGAATATCGTGTTTTATCTCAAAATCACAAATATATCTGTTTGCTTGGGGATTTTAACAGTAGAACTGCAGATGACCCCGATTTTATTGAAATACTCATTAATGAGCATGAACTAGATTTTACCCAATTTGCAGAAAACGATTTAACAATTTTAGACACACTTAAAATAGATCGATAAAGAAATAGTATGGATGATAGTAAAAATAGATCAGGTAATATTTTGCTAGAACTTTGTAGAGGTAATAATCTATTTATTGTGAACGGTCGTATCGGTGATGATTATTTAGAAGGTGGAAAGTTAACTTGTAGAAACTCTAGTGTTGTTGACTATTATATTTGATCGCCATGCTTTTTTGAATATTTTTGTAATTTTAAAGTTGTAGATTTTTTCCGTTTGTATTCTGATGTCCATTCCCCTCTTGTTGCAACTTTTCAATTTAATGAAAAAGCCACAGGCCACGATCAATTTCAAAGCTCCAGCCACACAATAGATGGTAGAGTAAAAAAAATGGGACAATAAAAAATGTTTAACCTTTCAGGACAATGTAGATAAAGAAAATTTAAATGGACTTTACAATGAGCTCACAAACTTAATAAATGAAAATATAACTAAAGACAATATCAACTCGTTTGTTAAAACACTTGGCGATCTCTTTGTTGACAGTGCTCAAACGACCTTCGGCACTTATAAAAATAAACCTAAACATGTAAACAGAAAACCGAAGGAAGATAAACCCTGGTTTAATTATGAATGTAAATCTGCCAGAAAAAAATATCGTAAACTTAAAAGAAAATTTAAAAAGGAAAGGACAGAAACCCTTAAACAAAAAGTAACTGAGGCTGAAAAGCATTATAAAAATACACTTGATAATAATAGTAAAAATTACCGGGAAAAAATGAGTGAGGAGTTAAAAAATATAAAAACATCTGATCCGAAGGAGTATTGGAAAATTTTAAAAAGGGGTAGGAAGAAAAAACAACCCGATATTCCTATGGATGATTTGTTTAATTTTTTTAAAAATTTAAACACGGCGCCCGATTCGCCACCTCGGGAGGAAGAACATTTTAATCAGGAACCTTTGGAGAATGCTAATTTTGAACAGTTAAATGAGGGTATCAATACTTATATTTCACAGGAAGAAATACTTTTTTGTATTAAAAAACTCAAGAATAATAAAGCTAGTGGGGAAGATCACATAATAAACGAATATATTAAATCAACATCGGGCCTGTTCTTACCAATTTACGAGAAAATATTTAATTTAATTTTTTAAACAGGCTTTTTACCAGACAGGCAGTATTAACCCGATATATAAGAATAAAGGCAATCCTTCAGATCCCAAAAACTTTCGTCCAATTACAATTCTAAGTTGCCTTGGTAAACTATTTACATCTATTTTAAATGAAAGACTACGGGTGTTCTCAGAGGAAGTTTTTTTGTTAGAGGAAAACCAATTTGGATTTAGAAAATCATACTCGACTACAGACAGTATTTTTACATTATTTTCATTTTTCGAAATTTTAAAGAGTAAAAAAAAAGAAATTATTTTGTGCTTTCGTCGACTTTGAGAAGGCGTTTGACACTGTCTGGCGAGAAGCACTGTGGTATAAACTTCTATTAAATAATATAAACGGGAAAATGTACAATGTTATTTTAAAAATGTATAATGATGTTAAATCTTGTATAAATTATAATAATTGTAAAGCAGCTTATTTTTCTTGTGATAAGGAAATGAAACAAAGTGAAAATCTGTCGCCTTTTCTGTTTGTATTGTTCTTAAACGATTTACAAAGCTTCTTGGAAAAAGAAAACCTGCCAGGTCTTGAAACAATTTCAGAACAAAATGAAGAAAATTTAAATATTTATTTGAAACTTTTCGTTCTATTGTATGCAGACGATACCGTTATTATGGCTGAATCACGCGAAAATCTACAAGCTCAATTGAATGTTTTTGGACAATACTGCCAAAAATGGAAACTGAAAGTAAATGTAGGAAAAACTAAAATTTTAATTTTTTCTAGAGGACGGCCTCTTGTAGATATACATTTTTCATTAAATGGATCTGAAATAGACATTGTAAACGAATTTAATTACCTCGGAATACTTTTAAACAGAACTGGTAATTTCAATAATGCAATCGCAAAGCAAGCAGAAAAGGCGAAACAGGCTATGCGTGAAGTTTTAAAAAGAGGACGCACTCATAACTTATCTGTTGAATGCCAACTCGAACTATTTGATAAAATGGTTAAACCTATGCTTCTTAATGGATCGGAAATTTGGGGATTTAGCAAAAATATTGATTGTTTGGAAAAAATACAATTACGATTTTATAATTTACTATTGAAATTAAAATCGTCATCACCAAATTATATGATTTATGGGGAACATGGACGCTTTCCTATCGAAATTGATATAAAAATAAGAATGGTGTCATTCTGGGCCAGACTTTTATTGGGGAAAGAAACAAAATTATCGTACTTATTATATAAACTTTCATACACGATTTCTATAGAAGAAAATGTTCACTTCGGCTGGATTAATTATCTAAAAAAACTTTTCGATGAAACAGGCTACTCTAGTATTTGGATAAATCAATATATTCCAAATTATAATTGGTTAATTTCGAGAATCAAATTACGCCTGCATGATCAATTTAAACAGGACTGATATTCCCTAATTGATTATTCTCCAAAAACATTGAATTATAGAATATTTAAAGAAAATTTCGAATTTGAAAATTACTTCATAATTTTAGAATTTATACCCTATGTAAATTCAGAACTACCAACCATAAATTACCTATAGCAACTGGCCGGTGGAATAATATTGACCGTGTCAATAGAATATGTACAAAATGTGACAATATTACTATTGGAGTAATATGGAGTGTGAACATTTTTCAAAGTTTAGAAATAGGTTTATCGTTACAAATCTACGAGAAAGACCAAATATTCTTAAATTTAAACATATCATGACTGCTTATCAAAAACAAAATTTAGAAAAATTATGTAAATTTATACGAAATATAAATAAATCTTTTGTTCTCTATGCTGTCTTACACCCATGTCTCTGTTGTATATACTGTATATATGTTTATATCTGTTTTGTCTTTGTTATTGTATATTTATTTCTTCTCTGTACCGTTGTATATGGTTTATGAGAATAAAGATGAAAGAAAAAAAGATAACTATTAAAGTCATTTAAAGGTAATTGGAAATTTTATATTTAGCCTTTGGACATGACCTGTCAAACTATTAATTAGTTAACGGTGTTTTGACAACTATTTGAGATAATTTAATGACCTCGTCGTGTCAATCTTATAATGATACATGTCCATTTTTTGTACAATATGACTTATGGGTATCAGTGACTTTAATTGTCAATGGTGTATCTCCCTATATAAGCCATATAACGAAATATACTGGTTTAAGACAATTTGAGAAGTGTTATTATGTTATATCTCCAATGTTTTTATTCAACTGTCCAAACTTTTACCTCTGATATCTCCATTTCTACAAAAATGGACATGTATCATTATAAGATTGACACGACGGCATTTTAATAGTATTACTAAAACATCGCTTTTACATAAAAATGGCCAGTTAACCGAATAGCGTTTTTGGTATTCGATATTCGGATGTTCCGACGGTTAACAGGTTACCCGGTTAACCGTTGCCAACCATATAAATATTACATTGTTTTAAATTGAATGTGTACGCAACTTGCACTACCTTGGAAGAATGAGTGAGTGATTGTTGTTTAACGCCAACTCAGCAATTTTTCAGCTTTATCATGGCGAGAACAAGTTAATTTTCAATGAGATGATCATGAGGTCCGCTTTGTACTAGACCAACAAGCTTATTTTTATTTTTATGGGGTAAACTGACTGAATCAACAGTCCACGGGTAGACATGTCGCCCCAGTCCCCGTCTCCTTAGATATATATATATATACATCTGACAATTTAACCCAACAGTGTTAGAATTAGGTCTTTGAGCTGTAAATTTTTGTTCTCGCTCGACGGGGTTTGAACTGACATCATGCATACACTGCAGCACCAATAAAATATTCCTTAAATTAATAAATTAATCGTTTCATGTAAAGAAGCTGTACGGGTTCCTATTTTTTTGTTTTGTTATTTTTAAACTGGATAGTTATTTTTTATTTTAACGAAGTAGGTTACGAAAGACCAAGGTTACGAAGTTACGAAGGTACGAGATGGTAACGCCAGCTATCGGGATAATTTATTATGACGTATATAAACAGCATGATAGAAAGTCGTTAGTGAAACATAAACACAGGCCTCTTTCAATTAAATTTGTCATTGCAACCCCGTTCACAGTTGCCTAACAGGAGTCCACAGGTCGTCCACGTGTCACAGTTTAGAATAATCATTCAGGACCTCACAATGACCCGTGACCCACTTTAGCACGTTCTACCAGTTGATTCTTAATAATGTTGTTTAATTACTAATATAAAGGCACTATTGAAACGATATTATTGGATCCAGAAACTTCCAGTCCTATAGCGGCTGTTCATACAAAACTTGTGTAAACGGGGTGGATGTTTAGAAGAAAATCCCGTATTCCTGTATTTCTAAAAAAAATAATAATAAAAATAATGAAAAATAAGAATTCTCCCCAAGTTTGCAAGTAGTCTTTTCGATTGTCGACCGTTTCCAATTTGAAATCTAAAATTAAAAGAATTGTCCTGATTTTTTTTTTGTCATATGGTAGTTGATATGTAAACGATACACTTTGCTGCATTGAAAAGGTAAATGTACGGAATGCATCGTTATAGACTCTGTTATTAGTCCCGCCAAAAAAGAGTAAACAACAATGTCATTTGTAGCGTCTGTTTGTATATTAAATCATATTTATTTCAATAAACATTTATCAATATGTGTAATGAGGTTTGTCATACGGTCAGAGAAAATGCGCTTTAACGGTGAATTGCTCTCTTATTTTCAAGCCGAAGCGCCAATGCTTCGTCCCTTTTTTTTCTTCTATTTTTTCACTTACGATAAAAGATGAGACAAATATTTATCTCTTACGTTCAAAATTGTACACTTATGACACCCTGTCACAGGGTAGTTTTACACGAAAATTTAGGACTTTTTACACTTAAGATTATCGTAAGTATTTTTGTGAAACTCTTTTTAATCTTAGTTTTACACTTACGAACATTTTTTATCGTAAGAATTTTTGTGAAAAGGGCTACTGGAAGACTAACCCTAGTTGACCTTTCTTGTGTCTTTATTATAACGGAAACATGTCATGCTTCACTGTTACGATACATAATTATCTACACATCTAACAAGACAGGTAAACAATTCAAGAAATTTAAAAAATATCAATGGGATATAGTATTTAAATAGGTTTATTTTAGTTAGAATCGCACCATTGTGTGATTTATGTTCAAAATCAAACTCAAAGTCAAAGACTTTATTGATTTAAAATCCAAAATCTGGATTGTCATCAAACACAAAAGAAATAACAAAGATTAATCATTAAATGTATGTACATGTATATCTCAAGGCAAACATATATTAATAACACTGTATTTTTGTCTTTCAATTTGACTGAGGAGGTACAGGCTAATAGGCCAAGGGCTACCGTGCACCCACACACCTTCGAACCCCACTAATTTTTTTTGGTCCTTTGTTATGTTCTTTTGAAGAAAAAACATTTTAACATTGAATATTTTGGGATGAACTTACATTTTTGAGCCCTTTTTAACATCTTTCGACTATTTTATTATTACAATTAAGATATAAGCAGAATCCTGTGAAAATCTCCAAAATTGAAAATATCCCTTTCTTCAAGTATTTGGCCACAAAAATCACTTCATAAAGGATTACTAGTGCTTGATTTATTAAATGTGATATATTAGTTTGGTTTAGTATAAAAAAAAGATCGCAGTTTAGTACGAAAAATTTTTTATCTAAACTTTTAATGAAAAAAATGTCTTTTTTTGTCATTTCAGGAAGGGGGATGGGTAAGTTTTTCACGTCTGACAAAATTTGATAGCCACAAAGTGTATATATTTTGTATTCAATTGAAAGTTAATGCGATAAGCTTTCACTTGATACCATATTGATATACTTTCAAGACTGCTTAGTATACGTGCAATGCTCGCAAAAACAAACATTGAAAAAAATCAAAAATCGTCAAAAAGCTGCGACAGGATGTAAATATTAGCCTCAGACGGCAAGTTCGTCCAACAATTTTCAATGTTAACATGCTTTTTCTTCAAGAGGATATATAGGAGGACTTAAAACAATATGTTAACATGGAAGGTGGGAGTGTACGGGGGGCTATGCTAGCCCACGGACTAATACTGATGAGAAAATATTATGCCAATTTCGGCAGGGTAAGGGGTAATATTTTGCCGCTAGAAGCCCTATACAGGGTGGTACTAGAACAAATTTTATTTTAAAATGTCTCCATAACATAACTTCACACGACAGATGTATAATTTGGTTGTCAATTTATATTATGAAAAAGATATTACGAGCTTTGGGCTGAATAGAGCTAAAATCGGCAAAAATCATAATATTCCATTTTTCTGCAATCTACACTACAAAGCATGTTTTTTGATGATGTAATGGGTTTAATTTTCCATAAATGCAATAGTTTTAATAAATTCATTATATAAAAATACCATCAAAATTGTGTAATATTTTGTCTATTGAAAACAAAAGGCAAACAATCTCGTTTTACGCAATTTTATCAGGGGTAGGGATATATTTTTTGCCTCCTACAATTACTGAGCTTCATAAAATATTAATAACTTGTATTCATTTGAACGATAATATAATCAGCTATCTACCAAACCCCAGTTTTTATATTCTAATAATTGTTCACACTATAAAGTCAAGAAAGTCTGAATGGTCCAGTTTTTGTGCTAGAAAGTCTGAACAGAGTCTGAAAATTACTCAAAATTGCTGAAAAGTATGAACAGAGACTGAACATTACTTAAAAGTCTGAACAGAGTCTGAACATTACTCAAAATTGCTGAAAAGTCTGAACAGAGTCTGAACATTACTTAAAAGTCTGAACAGAGTCTGAACATTACTCAAAAGTCTGAGCAGAATTTGAACAAATTCTGAACATTACTTTGAAAATTTTTAACAGATTTAAAAAATAATTACATGAAATTTGTTTCAAATGATTTATTTTTCTTAATGTAATTAATTTATACATATAAACCCTAACCTTTTATTTTATTCTGTGCATAATTTTCCAATCTTATTCTCAGTGACAACATTCATCTGAAAATATTATACTTATAACTTATGAAATACAAAGGTAAGTCACATGTGAGTGATGGTTTTACCTGTACATATAGGTAATTAATCAGTTCATGTTGTATATTGGAACCACAGGTGATACTCTGGAGATGGTTACTATTTATAAATTTGTCATTTTCTTCATTTCAATTTTTCTTCATTTATACATGTATATATATTTTTTTAATTACCAAAAAATATACATTATTTCATTTCTCATTAAATTTACCATTTCAATTTTTCTTCTTAGCTAACAAGTGTTGCCTGAGGGCAAGTGTGGACACAGAAATGTGCTGTCCAAAAGGCAAAAGTGGATGTCAATATTTCATATTATTTAACTTAAAAAAAAAAATCATGGACTCAGGGGTCTTAGATTTGTTTTTTAATAAAAAAAACTATTATGTTGCTGACATTAAGTTTCCGGAAATTGGGTTGTCGTATGTCTATATAATAACTTCAAATATACGTGATATCCATACTCGACGTAGCGATAATTTGTTGTTGACATTTTTCTATATTCAAATAATCCTGGATTATTATTTTTGTTTAAAGTCCGGTACTGTGTTTTTATTTCAAACTCCTCTCATTTACAAAACCACTGATATTGTTCAATTTTTAACGCTGATTTAAGCTTTAGTCGCAACAAATTTATATTTTTCTCTTTAAACTGTCGAAACATAACATTTATTTAACTGTAAAATTCACCCCCTTTTTTCCCCTTTTTTCTTGTTTAAATCAATGATCAACAATATTCCAGAATCAAACAAATGAATAAATATAACATAGCATCTTTCCTTTACATTGTCAAGATTCTATATTTATAAACTATTGTCCAAGATAAAAATAGACTACACATGCTACTCACAGTGACCCGTGACCCAGATTAGGTGACAGGTTAAACTGTCGAAACATAACATTTATTATATAACATTTATTTAACTCTAAAATTCACCCCCTTTTTCCCTTTTTTCTTGTTTAAATCAATGATCAACAATATTCCAGAATCAAACAAATGAATAAATATAACATAGCATCTTTCCTTTAAATTGTCAAGATTCTATATTTATAAACTATTGTCCAAGATAAAAATAGACTACGCATGCTACTCACAGTGACCCGTGGCCACATTACGTGACCCGTTACCCAGATTAGCAGGTCTCAAGAATATTTTCTGTATAATGGTATATAAATATACTTTACTTCATTTTCATTACATTTTAATTAAATATAACATGTAATATTTCACATAGTAATGCGGTTCTGAAAAGTGAAATTTATTATATAAAAAACTAAACTAAACTAAAAAAACAATCTAAAAATAAGTCTGCTAAAATTTTACAACTTGAGGGAAAAAAATTAAACTTTTGTAAAAGGTCTCAAAAGTGAAATTTATAATAATTAAAAAAAAATAAATAGAACACAATCTAAAAATGTATGAATAAATCTGTTAAAATTTAACAACTTGAAAAAAAAATAAGTAAACTTTTGTCAAAATTCATATATTAAATGAAAATGTAATATTTTAAATAAACAATCTTTCTAAAATGTATGAATTTGAAATATTATATGATACTCACTCATGCAATTAAGCAATTTTCTGAAAATCTAAATTCAAAAGTTTTTAATTTAAAGTTTTTTTTCTGTTTTAATTTAGGGAGCCTTATATTTATTTATTTATTTATCTATTTATTTATTTCATCTATGATCATGATTAATTGAATATATACAGCACAGTGTCAACCATGGAGATTACCAGCAGGAGGTTTACAACCCTTTCTGTTGAGACAGGATGTTTATTGCATAAGTATTTGGTCAGTGGGTCATAAAATGGTCAGCTGCATCAAATTCAGATTACATAACTATTAGAACACATATTTCCATGTCATTTATCTGTACAAGTAAGACAGGTAAAATTTACCTGTATTGACTTTTAAAGCGTTTGCCATTTTCTTCATCAATTATTTAACAACAGTTAATGAGTTATTAAATGAGAAGCCACTTCATGGAAAAAAAATGAATAAATTGAAACATTTTTTTTTCTTTTCAATATTTCAGCATATCTTAATCTTTTTATACAAGATTTTTTAAAGTTGCAAGATAGATTTTCTGTACAAGCATATACTGAAGCTTGTATGTAGGGTAGGGGGTCAAAGACTTTAAAAAATGGCGTAAAGGGGCATTAGCTACGATTTTGACCAATAAAAATATATGTTTTGGAAATTGGTAAATAGCTATAAAATGATGAAATAAAGGTAAATATTTCACATTAAACAGATTATCGAACCATTTTTCGCCTTTTGAGAACGAAAATTCGATGAGGCAGTTCAGTATACAATTCACAAAGGTAAACGGACAGAAAGTCACAGGACAAAAAGTCACAAAACTCCTAGGACAAAAAGTCACAACTGTGACTTTTAGTCCTGTGACTTTTCGTCCGTGACTTTTTGTCTGTGACTTTTTGTCCTGTGACTTTCTGTCCTACATTCGTATCAAACATATCCTGTGACAATTTGAATTCAAAGAATAACCTTTTTAATAGTGATTATGCGATTTCACAATAAAACATATGGAGAATCACTTGAACATTATGATCTCAAGCAATACTTGTATGCAAATATATAATAAAAAATTATGCATTAAAATATTTCAAGAATAAATGTCACAATACACATTTAGCAGGTATGTGGGAAAATAAAAGTGACTTTTCAAAATTATTGTTAGCACAGGCAAGGGCGTTTATATACGTCCTTGGCACAGGCACTCGTGTCACGTAATGGTAACCCACAGAATTACCGCCCCCTTTCTGAGTACTTATTTATTTTCAATAAAATTTCTTTCTTATTTCATCTCTTTTCCCTGAATTTATTGTGGATAATAGAATGTAGGAAAGAAAGTCACAGGAAAAAAAGGCACAGAAAAAAAGTCACGGATAAAAAGTCACAGGAAATAAAGTCACAAGAAAAAAAGTCACAGGAAAAAAGTCAAAATTATAATTTGAAGAAAATTTAAAATATATAAATTTCTGTGGCTGTTTATTGTAGCTATAGTGGACTTACACACTAACTGCTAAAGAAACAAATAAAATCTATCAACAGTAGTTAGTTTTTACAGATGTTAATGAAATGGAAGCATTGGGATTAATTAGGGGTTTTGACTGGCTTTGTCAGTCAACATTCAACTAATTTGTTATTCCATTAAGTTAAATTTGAACAAGGATTTACATAGTACATAAATACTTGATTTGATTAAAAAACATACCAGAAAATTGTATAGAATTATTACACAAAAACATATTTTAAATTTTCTTCACCCTCACATTTAAATATTAAATATAAATTATTACTATTTTACTTAATTGGAATTATCTGTAATATCAGATAATTCGGTTTAATTCAAGTATTCTATCATAAATAAAAGTGGAAGTTTTGTTGCTATATTTAACTAGTGGGCGGGTCTAATATCTATATCAATTAGCCACGCAAGTTAGTGTTGCTGCATACCTTGCGATTTATTATATGTGTATGAATTTATATACAGACTTATATTATATATACATATCGAAAAACTGCCTTCGGAGCGTTTACTTCCATACCCTAAATATTAGGATAACTAACTTGTGTGTACTTCTGTGTATTAACAATATCCATAGAGATTTTTCCATGTAAACAATGTATTTATCTTCGGATTAAACGGTTACAACTAACTGTTACTTTACGGATTCTAATATAAACTTACATAGGATCCATTACAATATTTTTATATTGACTTAAACCATTTTACTGGTGACATTGCCTACGAAACCATTTGAGATGGGAAAACCGGGAAAGAAAGTTTCAGCTAGGGGCAAGGGATTAAAGAGGAGAAACAATGTTTCTGTAGATGCCAACCAAACCCAGCCACCTACAGTTAACCAAAAAAGGCGCCGGACAAACAAAGATGACACCAGAACAGTCAATGAAAATGAGACCATATTATACCAAAGAGAGCCACCTACAGTTGACATCGGAAATCAAGGTAATGCCGAAGAGGCAAATAATGATAGTGTCGACTTTGGGGTATTGGGAGGAATGGAGGTTGTTAATGAACCTATTTCCTTTGTGAGCGTTTTCGACTCTATTGGATATCATATCCCACAAAAGCTTAAAGAACAAATTTGGGAAGGTAGATTTATAGATTTATCCCTTTTGTTAAAATCAGCCAGAGAATTAAACATGGCGGATGAATCGGCTGGGGATTTAATAATTATAGGAGGGAAATTAGCCGTAGAGAGGAAAGTTCAACAAAAGTCCATATATAATATTAATTTATGGACGTCGGCTTTTATCATTTTCACGAGTATTATGATAGAAAAACATCCCGGTAAAGCCCAGAAATTGCTCAAATATCTTCGGGATATCCGACTTGTCGCATACAGGGCCCCCTCAGCTTTGGCATGGGTGCAGTACGATGAACAATTCAGATTAAAAAAAATCTAGAAATCCGTCTTCTTCTTGAGGTGTCATTGATAATGAACTATGGCTAATATGCATGTCACAAAAAAGAGTTGTTAGTAATTTTACACAAAATCAATCGCCATCGGAAAAGGCTGACAATTTTCGTGCTAAACAAGAAACCGCAGAACAATTTAAAAGTAACCAAAAACCGTGTTTCAGATACAACAAAGGCAATTGCATATTCTTCCCAAAATGTAAATTCAGTCATATCTGCAGCAAATGTGGGGGACAACACCCGCAAATTCGCTGCCCTCGATCATAATCGTACAAGAGACTATATATATCAGTTAGGTAAATCTCCTATCAATTTGACTTCATTATCAAAATTTCTTAGTTTTTATCCAAATACATCAGATTCTATTGAACTTTTGAAGGGGTTTCAACAAGGTTTTTCTTTAAATTACCAGGGCCCTCGTTTACCAACCGATGCAAATAACTTGCCTAGTGCTAGGAAGTATCCAGATATTTTACAAGAAAAAATTGACAAAGACGTTGAAGCTGGTAGAATTGAAGGTCCTTTTGTATCAAGGCCTTTGCCAACATTGAGGATATCACCGTTAGGTCTGGTCCCCAAAAAAGACGGGGATTTTAGGGTCATACATCATTTATCTTATCCAGCCTTAAGCTCGGTTAACGATTTTATGGATGAATCCAGTACAAGTGTAAAGTATTCTTCCATCGATGATGCGGTTGAAATGATCCAGTCTTTAGGAAAAGGGGCCAAATTAGAGATCCTGGGAGATACAGTAATGTCTAAGAGGCATGCCTGGCCCGGGTTTTGTTAGGTTTCACCTACGGTACCGTAGGGGGACAGGAAAGGAATATTTTTATTTTGGGATTCACTCATGATAGGCACCGGAGGAATCCACTCTACAATCGGTACCGATTGGGAGTTGTCCTCTATGAAAACCGAGAGGACAGGTCTTAAAGAGGGCGTATCAGGCAATACCTTCATGGATTCATTTACTATTCCGTGGATTACCTGGAGGGGTGGTCACCTCCGTTACCGGAGTGGCACTGGCTTGCCCGGTATATTTGGCGGTCAGTTAGTCTCCCAGAGTCTTGGCAAAATTAAGCTGTGGCCATTTTCTTTCCACTTTGTCATTTAGATAATGAAACTAGATTGTACATGTATGTAAATAAATATATTGTTAATATAAAATATTATAATCATATATAGTTGTTTGTTGTGTGAGAGCTACCAAATGCCTAAAGTCACTATCTTGCAATTAATTGGAATTATCTGTAATATCAGATAATTCGGTTTAATTCAAGTATTCTATCATAAATAAAAGTGGAAGTTTTGTTGCTATATTTAACTAGTGGGCGGGTCTAATATCTATATCAATTAGCCACGCAAGTGAGCGGTATCATTTTCGCACAAACTTTTATCAAAATCATTCGTTTTTCAGTTACATTTTATTGGAAGTAGATTTAAAAACCCAATCCTCCCAGCCCAAATTTGATTATTTCTTTTCGTGCAACGCCGACACATGGTACTACCTCGAGTTCTGATTTATTTTCCAGATGAACATTTACAAGAGATTCCAACAGACGATAGTGGGTGTTGTGCTACAGAACACTTTTATTTCGAACGTTAATGATGATGTGTTTTGACTCAGCGTGTGACTGTTATCGTCGTGTGTCTTCATACAGAACATTTGTGAATTTTATTGGTTTGTACATATTAATGTTGACTTTGCGCGTGACCAAGAGATGCCAGATGTAGATGACATTTGTTTCGTTTGAAATGTTGTGATGTGTATATTATTTAAATACTTGCTGACTCGTTATTTAAAGACTTTCATTTGAACAATCATTAATTTTATATCATTTAATTTTTTATTTTTTTTTTCATTATCACCGCAGGGGTTTCTTTTCTCGGGGGCAAGATCCTGGGAGACACAGTAAGGTCTAAGAGGCATGCCTGGCCCGGGTTTTTTTAGGTTTCACATACGGTACCGTAGGGGAACAGGAAAGGAATATTTTTATTTTGGGATTCACTCATGATAGGCACCTGAGGAATCCACTCTACAATCGGTACCGATTGGGAGTTGTCCTCTATGAAACCCGAGAGGACAGGTCTTAAATAGGGCGTATCAGGCAATACCTTCATGGATTCATTTGCTACTCCGTGGGTTACCTGGAGGGGTGGTCACCTCCGTTACCAGGGGGGGCACTGGCTTGCCCGGTATATTTGGCGGTCAGTTAGTCTCCCAGGGTCTTGGCAAAATTAAGCTGTGGCCATTTTCTTTCCACTTTGTCATTTAGATAATGAAACTGGATTGTACATGTATGTAAATAAATATATTGTTAATATAAAATATTATAATCATATATAGTTGTTTGTTGTGTGAGAGCTACCAAATGCCTAAAGTCAATATCTTGCAATTAAAAATGTGACACACATTATATAATAAACTGTGACTTTTTCACAAATTATAATTGTGACATTTATACTTGAACTATTTTATTGCACAATTTTTTTATTATATATTTGCATACAAGTATTGCGATCATAAAGTCCAAGTGATCCTCCATATGTTTTACTGTGAAATCGCATAATCACTATTAAAAGGGCTA
Organism: Gigantidas platifrons; assembly: GCA_002080005.1. NCBI lineage: Eukaryota > Metazoa > Mollusca > Bivalvia > Mytilida > Modiolidae > Gigantidas > Gigantidas platifrons. Next base: position 21,601 of record MJUT01027158.1, read on the forward strand.
GTCTTTGAATTCAAATTGTCACAGGATATGTTTGATACGAATGTAGAACAGAAAGTCACAGGACAAAAAGTCACAGACAAAAAGTCACGGACGAAAAGTCACAGGACAAAAAGTCATAGTTGTGACTTTTTGTCCGCCAGGGTAAAAAATATAGATTGTGACTTTTTGTCCGCCAGGGTAAAAAATATAGAGTGTGACTTTTTGTCCTAGGAGTTTTGTGACTTTTTGTCCTGTGATTTTCTGTCCGTTTACCTTTGTGAATTGTATACTGAACTGCCTCATCGAATTTTCGTTCTCAAAAGGCGAAAAATGGTTCGATAATCTGTTTAATGTGAAATATTTACCTTTATTGCTTCATTTTATAGCTATTTACCAATTTCCAAAACATATAATTTTTTGGTCAAAATCGTAGCTAATGCCCCTTTATGCATTTTTTTTAAGTCTTTGACCCCCCACCCTACATACAAACTTCATTATATGCTTGTACAGAAAATCTATCTTGCAACTTTAAAAAAAATCTTGGATAAAAAGTTTAAGATATGCTGAAATATTGAAAAGAAAAAAAATGTTTCAATTTATTCAATTTTTTTCCAAGAAGTGGCTTCTCATTTAATAACTCATTAACCTGTACGTCTAATCACCACTCAGGACTCATGAGTGCACTCAGGACATAAAAAGTGCACTCGGGACCCTTTATCGTTGGTTGTTTCCCACGTGCCGCTGATTATGTAGGTAATCAACCATGAAGAATAAACAGCTACAATAAACAAGATAGAGATAATTGTCCCGTTAGCGTCATGGTGTTTAATCAAGAAGGATTGTTTTGTTTCAGAAAATAAATCTATAAAATAATATTTATTTTTCTTAAATAAATATATAATCTAATCGACAACACAGTATATGACCACAG
>MJUT01027158.1:34419-45496 GCA_002080005.1 Gigantidas platifrons
TTTCAATTTATTCAATTTTTTTCCATGAAGTGGCTTCTCATTTAATAACTCATTAACCGGTACGTCTAAGCACCACTCAGGACTCCTGAGTGCACTCAGGACATAAAAGTGCACTCGGGACCCTTTATCGTTGGTTGTTTCGCACACAGGACGCATACTTGGAATCCCTGAATGATATTTAGATATGTGTTAAGTTTTGGTGTAGTTTTAACATGTAACTTTCGAGAAATTTGTCATTTCAATTAAAGTGTGTGGCACGTGCCGCTGATTATGTAGGTAATCAACCATGAAGAATAAACAGCTACAATAAACAAGATAGAGATAAGTGTCCCGTTAGCGTCACGGTGTTTAATCAAGAAGGATTGTTTTGTTTCAGAAAATAAATCTATAAAATAATATTTATTTTTCTTAAATAAATATATAATCTAATCGACAACACAGTATATGACCACAGGGACTCGGTTAATGGACGTATTTTTTTTTAAATTATTTTTTTTTAATTATTTTACGTATTTTTCCTATTTACTGTCTGTTTTTATTAAATCATTATCGTTAGCACCTAGATTTTCATGTTTACAGTCAATGTGCAATATACTATTTTTTTTTATACTAATATAGGACAGTAAATAGGAAAAATATGTAAAATAATTAAAAAAAAATAACTTAAAAAAATATGTCCATTAACCGAGTCCCTCTGTATATGACCAAAACAAAAGCAGAAAAATATTTTCCTATATTTTCAAAAGCATAGAGATATGAAACGGATAGAAAATAATTAGTTTCCTCTGCATCATATTGGTTAAAACAACACTGACGATTCTTTACATAATTTTATTACATTAAATAACAAAAATATTCAGTGTAAACAACAATACAGCACAATCAAAGTTTCGTACATAAATTGTTTACAGTTATTTAAAACTGGTACCTGGGTTGGGTTCGGATTGTGCGAGGTCTCTTGTTTTGATGCGGTTTCTTGGCAAGTCGTTGGCACTTCAAAATTTGAAACGGAAATTTGCACTGTTGTAACCAAACATTTACTGTCTTTAATTAACTTTAAGAAAAGTTTTTCACGTTGCTCTTCTGTCTTAGAGTACCAGGCCTGTTGTGAAAGATAGTGGTTTTTTATATTTTCCAAACAGTTCGTAATTCCCAGTTCCATACAGAGACCGTTTAAGGTCTATTAATTGTACCTTGACAACATTCATAAGTGTTTTTGTTAGTGCCGGAATTGGCTGCAGATTACTACAATAAAATACTCTTTTGGATATGATGAAGTGAATCCCAATTTCATTTCCAGAGAATAAAATTTGCTTAGTCGTGACTGAATTTTAAATGACAAAAAAAAGTGAATGCGTTGAACGTATTGTTTACGCACAAATTAGTCTCAAAGATTTAAAATTTCCGTCGATCATTACACTTTCACCTTGTTGCTTTATACATGTAGTTATATTAGTTAATTATTAATTGATAAAGTTTGTTAGTGGTGAGGTGTACATCCTGCTTGTTTATTCAGAAATCAAGTTGTTGTTTTAAAAGGGATATTTTAATGATTGTAAATATACACGTACTTCCTTTAAAGCCAAAACACACAAATGTAACAACTTTATTGGTTAAGAAAAGCTCACACAAGTAGAAAGGTTAATCTTTCAACTTCATCCAAAAACAAAAACAAAATATCTTTGAAAAAATCTCCAAAAACATTTCAAAATAATAAAAATAAAATAAAAAAAATTGATATAAAAAATGAAATGCTGTGAAAAATACCTCTGCAAAAACATTTAAACAAATATTACTGGAATTAAATATAATATTTAATATCTAGGTTGATTTTTTTTTAATCAAAAATTTTTTTTAATTGAAAATGAACAAATAATGAAAATTGTGACTTTTTGTCCTATTTTTACAATATTTTAGGTTGCGACTTTTTGTCCTGTGACTTTTTGTCCTACATTCTCTTGGTATCTGTAGTTGAACTTGCGCTCGGGGGATCCCCAAGGACGCCACATGATTTGTTTTTAAATAATATATCTTGTAAGTTCATTAAATTTTATGAATGAGACAACATTAACATTTTTATTTTATATATCATTTACAAAATTTCTCAAATTGTTTTATGAAAACAAAAAACGTTCCAATGTTACTAAAAATCATGTTCGTAAAACAATTAAATGTTTATTTTATTTTATACTTCAAAAACAAAATGCTTTCTATATATACAATATCAAAAAGTATAATTTGAATTGTTAAATTTTGATTGAACATGATTAAAATGATTACAATATACACCGTGATGTTAATTAGCTTGTTATTTTGATTGGTCACGGATTACTTCTCCCCTTTGAACGGCGCGTGCCAATAAAATTAGAGAAAACAGTCAAACTATTCTAAAAAGTAACGAAACAAATCCATTGTTACATTCGTAGTAACATTTTCTATCATTTAATATCAATATTATGCTTATAAATGAACGGGAACATGTCCTGGGTGCACTTTACAGGTCCTGAGTGCACTCAGGAGTCCTGGCCCCGGCGCCACAAAACTTTTTCTTTGCTGAGCAAATTTTTTTTGCTCAAATCTGTGTTCTCAGCCAATCAAATTTGAGTATTTCCCTATTTGAGAATATTCTCAGACTTACGTAAATTCTCAAGTTTTGTGGCGCCGGGGCCTGAGCGGTGTTTAGACGTTCCCCTCATTAACTGTTGTTAAATAATTGATGAAGAAAATGGAAAAGGCTTTAAAAGTGAATACAGGTAAATTTTACCTGTCTTACTTGTACAGATAAATGACATGGAAATATGTGTTCTAATAAAAATATAGTTATGTAATCTGAATTGATGCAGCTGCCCATTTTATGACCCACTGACCAAATACGTATGCAATAAACATCCTGTCTCAACAAAAAGAGCTGTAAACCTCCTGCTGGTAATCTCCATGGTTGACACTGTGCTGTATATATTCAATTAATCAGATTAACACAACGGGTGCCACTAGTGGAGCAGAAACTGCTTACCCTTCCGGAGCACCCGAGTTCACCCCCCGGTTTTTAGCGGGGTTCGTGTTACTCGATCTTTAGTTTTATATGTTTTATTTGTATAGGATTCCATGAATAAATATACATGTAGTATGTTGCACGGGGAAGTATGTGCAAGGGGAAACAGCATTGAAAACAATACCTCTATAAATATAGGATGATAACTTAAACCAAACATTTCGAGATTTAAAAAGTAGGCTTAGTGAATGCTCGTTAAATATATGATAAATGTGTCGTCCTTAATATAAAATAAATTGATAAATCACACGGCAATATAATAACCAGTAGCCCTTTTCACAAAAATTCTGAAGTATAATCTTAACTTTTTCACTTACGATTAATCCTACGACAATTCCTAAGTCATTTTCACAAAGATTATCTTACGGCAAATTTTAATCTTACGACTAAAATTACACCTACGATAAAAAAATCTTCCTTAGGTGTACTCGATACAACATTATGTGATAAAGTTTGTCGGTGACTTGCGGCAGGTCGGTGGTTTTTGTCCCGGTACTCCGGTTTCCTCCACCAATAAAACTGACCTCCACGATATAACTGAAATATTGTTGAAAGGGGCGTTAAATACCATAAACTATCTTCCTCAGCAACCTAGTTTCATTTTCATTGAACAATGTCTTAGTACTACTTTCAATATTATCTGAACTACGATTTCTCAGAAATGTGGTCCCTTTATCACAGACAGTCTCAGAGAATATACTCATACAATTTTTTTAAAATAAGCATATTCTATAAAACATTTCCGGCACTAATTTATAAGCAGTTTTTATGTTATGATGTTACCATAACAACGGGTCTTCTATCTCGTGTGCATTTATAAAAGCAAGCCGTCCGATTGACAAGTGACAGGAAGTTATGATGCATGCATGTATATATTGCAAAAGTTTTCTAAAATCAGTGTTGGAACACTAAATCAGTTGGCATTTACATCCTTGTGTAATCAAATCCGAGAAAAACATATTCAAATATGTTATTCATGCTGGATAATTCATTTTATCGGTTGTGTTTCAGCAAAATATTTACCCCCTCCCCTTTTTCCCAATTAATCCCATCCCACATAAAATTAAACGCTTGTTCTTTTACTGATGAAAATGTATCCTGATTTTTCTGAGATAACCCAAATTAAGATGTGTTTATGTATTGCCAGAGTGTTTGTTGATCATCGACGTTGCCAGAAATTAATAAATGATACAAGTACAAGTGTTGCCTGAGGGCAAGTGTGGACACAGAAATGTGCTGTCCAAAAGGCAAGTGTGGATGTCAATATTTCATAGTGTCTTTTGCAAAGGTCACGCGTTATAGATAATTTTGTTTGATATTTTTTGAAGAGGATATATATAGGCATGTCCTGCTATTCAATGCAATTCATTTATTGAATAAAATATTTCTTAAATTAATAAATTAATCGTTTCATATAAAGCTGTACGGTTCCTATTTTTTTGTTTTGTTATTTTTAAACTGGATAGTTATTTTTTTATTCTAACGAAGTAGGTTACGAAAGACCAAGGTTACGAAGTTACGAAGGTACGAGATGGTAACGCCACCTATCGGGATAATTTATTATGACGTATATAAACAGCATGATAGAAAGTCGTTAGTGAAACATAAACACAGGCCTCTTTCAATTAAATTTGTCATTGCAACCCCGTTCACAGTTGCCTAACAGGAGTCCACAGGTCGTTCACGTGTCACAGTTTAGAATAATCATTCAGGACCTCACAGTGACCCGTCACCCACTTTAGCACGTTCTCGTGACCAGTTGATTCTTAATAATGTTGTTTAATTACTAATATAAAGGCACTATCGAAACGATATTATTGGATCCAGAAACTTCCAGTCCTATAGCGGCTGTTCATACAAAACTTTTGTAAGCGGAGTGGATGTTTAGAAGAAAATCCCGTATTCCTGTATTTATAAAAAAAATTTAAAAAAAAAAAATAATGAAAAATAAGAATCCTCCGCAAGTTTGCAAGTAGTCTTTTCGATTGTCGACCGTTTCCAATTTGAAATCTAAAATTAAAAGAATTGTCCTGATTTTTGTTTTGTCATATGGCAGTTGATATGTAAACGATACACTTTGCTGCATTGAAAAGGTAAATGTACGGAATGCATCGTTATAGACTCTGTTATAAGTCCCGACAAAAAGGAGTAAACAACAATGTCATTTGAAGCGTCTGTTTGTATATTAAACCATATTTATTTCAATAAACATTTATCAATATGTGTAATGAGGTTTGTCATACGGTCAGAGAAAATACGCTTTAACGGTGAATTGCTCTCTTATTTTCAAGCCGAAGCGCCAATGCTTCGTCCATCTTTTTTTTCTTCTATTTTTTCACTTACGATAAAAGATAAGACAAATATTTATCTCTTACGTTCAAAATTGTACACTTATGACATCCTGTCACAGGGTAGTTTTACACGAAAATGTAGGACTTTTTACACTTAAGATTATCGTAAGTATTTTTGTGAAACTCTTTTTAATCTTAGTTTTACACTTACGAAAATTTTTTATCGTAAGAATTTTTGTGAAAAGGGCTACTGGAAGACTAACCCTAGTTGACCTTTCTTGTGTCTTTATTATAACAGAAACATGTCATGCTTCACTGTTACGATACATAATTATCTACACATCTAACAAGACAGGTAAACAATTCAAAAAATTAAAAAAATATCAATGGGATATAGTATTTAAATAGGTTTATTTTAGTTAGAATCGCACCATTGTGTGATTTATGTTCAAAGTCAAACTCAAATTCAAAGACTTTATTGATTTAAAATCCAAAATCTGGATTCTCATCAAACACAAAACAAAATAACAAAGATTAATCATTATATGTATGTACATGTATATCTCAAGGCAAACATATATTAATAACACTGTATTTGTTCTTTCAATTTGACTGAGGAGGTACAGGCTTATAGGCCAAGGGCTACCGTGCACCCACACACCTTCGAACCCCACTAATTTTATTTTGTCCTTTGTTATGTTCTTTTGAAGAAAAAACATTTTAACATTGAATACTTTGGGATGAACTTACATTTTTGAGCCCTTTTTAACATCTTTCGACTATTTTATTATTAAAATTAAGATATAAGCAGAATCCTGTGAAAATCTCCAAAATTGAAAATATCCCATTCTTCAAGTATTTGGCCTCAAAAATCACTTCATAAAGGATTACTAGTGCTTGATTTATTAAATGTGATATATTTGTTTGGTTTAGTATAAAAAAAAGATCGCAGTTTAGTACGAAATATTTTTTTATCTCAACTTTTAAGGAAAAAAATGTCTCTTTTTGTCATTTCAGGAAGGAGGAGGGGTAGGTTTTTCACGTCTGACAAAGGTTGATAGCCACAAAGTGTATATATTTTGTATTCAATTGAAAGTTAATGATATAAGCTTTCATTTGATACCATATTGATATACTTTCAAGACTGTTTAGTATACATGCAATGCTCGCAAAGACAAACATTGAAAAAAATCTAAAATCGTCAAAAAGCTGCGACAGGATGTAAATATTAGCCTCAGACGGCAAGTTCGTCCCAAAATTTTCAATGTTAACATGCTTTTTCTTCAAAAGGATATATAGGAGGACTTAAAACAATATGTTAACATGAAAGGTGGGGGTGTACGGGGGGTTATGCTAGCCGAAGGACTAATACTGATGAGAAAATATTATGCGAATTTCGGCAGGGTAAGGTAATATTTTGCCGCTAGAAGCCCTATACAGGGTGGTACTAGAGCAAATTTTATTTTATGAAAAAGATATTACGAGCTTTGGGCTGAATAGAGCTAAAATCATAATATTCCATTTTTCTGCAATCTACACTACAAAACATGTTTTTTGATGATGTAATGGGTTTAATTTTCCATAAATGCAATAGTTTTAATAAATTCATTATATAAAAATACCATCAAAATTGTGTAATATTTTGTCAATTGAAAACAAAAGGCGAACAATCTCGTTTTACGCAATTTTATCAGGGGTAGGGATAGATTTTTTGCCTCCTACAATTACTGAGCTTCATAAAATATTAATAACTTGTATTCATTTGAACGATAATATAATCAGCTATCCACCAAACCCCAGTTTTTATATTCTAATAGTTGTTCACACTACAAAGTCAAGAAAGTCTGAACGGACCAGTTTTTGTGCTAGAAAGTCTGAACAGAGTCTGAAAATTACTCAAAATTGCCGAAAAGTCTTAACAGAATCTGAACATTACTTAAAGGTCTGAACAGAGTCTGAACAGAGTCTGAAAATTACTTAAAAGTCTGAACAGAGTCTGAACATTACTCAAAAGTCTGAGCAGAATTTAAATAGATTCTGAACATTACTTTGAAAATTTTTAACAGATTTAAAAAAATAATTACATGAAATTTGTTTCAAATGATTTATTTTTCTTAATGTAATTAATTTATACATATAAACCCTAACCTTTTATTTTATTCTGTGCATAATTTTCCAATCTTATTCTCAGTGACAACATTCATCTGAAAATATTATACTTATAACTTATGAAATACAAAGGTAAGTCACCTGTGAGTGATGGTTTTACCTGTACATATAGGTAATTAATCAGTTCATGTTGTATATTGGAACCACAGGTGATACTGTGGAGATGGTTACCATTTATAAATTTGTCATTTTCTTCATTTCAATTTTTCTTCATTTATACATGTACATATATGTTTTTAATTACCAAAAAATATACATTATTTCATTTCTCATTAAATTTGCCATTTCAATTTTTCTTCTTAACTAACAAGTGTTGCCTGAGGACATAGGGGTCCTAGATTTTTTTTTAATAAAAAACTATGCTGACATTAAGTTTCCAGAAATTGGGTTGTCGTATGTCCATATAATAACTTCAAATATACGTGATATCCATACTCGACGTAGCGATAATTTGTTGTTGACATTTTTCTATATTCAAATAATCCTGGATTATTATTTTTGTTTAAAGTCCGGTCCTGTGTTTTTATTTCAAACTCCTCTCATTTACAAAACCACTGATATTGTTCAATTTTTAACGCTGATTTAAGCTTTAGTCGCAACAAATTTATATTTTTCTCTTTAAACTGTCGAAACATAACATTTATTTAACTGTAAAATTCACCCCCTTTTTTCCCTTTTTTTTCTTGTTTAAATCAATGATCAACAATATTCCAGAATCAAACAAAGGAATAAATATAACATAGCATCCTTCCTTTACATTGTCAAGATTCTATATTTATAAACTATTGTCCAAGATAAAAATAGACTACACACGCTACTCACAGTGATCCGTGACCTAGATTAGGTGACGGGTTAAACTGTCGAAACATAACATTTATTATATAACATTTATTTAACTGTAAAATTCACCCCCTTTTTTCCCTTTTTTTCTTGTTTAAATCAATGATCAACAATATTCCAGAATCAAACAAATGAATAAATATAACATAGCATCTTTCCTTTACATTGTCAAGATTCTATATTTATAAACTATTGTCCAAGATAAAAATAGACTACACATGCTACTCACAGTGACCCAGATTAGGTGACGGGTTAAACTGTCGAAACATAACATTCATTATATAACATTTATTTAACTGTAAAATTCACCCCCTTTTTTCCCTTTTTTCTTGTTTAAATCAATGATCAACAATATTCCAGAATCAAACAAATGAATAAATATAACATAGCATATTTCCTTTAAATTGTCAAGATTCTATATTTATAAACTATTGTCCAAGATAAAAATAGACTACGCATGCTACTCACAGTGACCCGTGGCCCAGATTACGTGACCCGTGACCCAGATTAGCAGGTCTCAAGAATCTTTTCTGTATAATGGTATATAAATATATTTTACTTCATTTTCATTACATTTTAATTAAATATAACATGTAATATTTCACATAGTAATGCGTTTTGAAAAGTGAAATTTATTATATAAACTAAACTAAAAAAACAATCTAAAAATTAGTCTGCTAAAATTTAACAACTTGAGGGAAAAAAATTAAACTTTTGTAAAAGGTCTCAAAAGTGAAATTTATAATAATAAAAAAAAAAAACAGAACACAATCTAAAAATGTATGAATAAATCTGTTAAAATTTAACAACTTGAAAAAAAAAATTAAACTTTTGTCAAAATTCATATATTAAATGAAAATGTAATATTTTAAATAAACAATCTTTCTAAAATGTATGAATTTGAAATATTATATGATACTCACTCATGCAATTAAGCAATTTTCTGAAAATCTAAATTCAAAAGTTTTTAATTTAAAGTTTTTTTTTCTGTTTTAATTTAGGAAGCCTTATATTTATTTATTTATTTATCTATTTATTTATTTCATCTATGATCATGATTAATTGAATATATACAGCCCAGTGTCAACCATGGAGATTACCAGCAGGAGGTTTACAACCCCTTCTGTTGAGACAGGATGTTTATTGCATAAGTATTTGGTCAGTGGGTCATAAAATGGTCAGCTGCATCAAATTCAGATTACATAACTATTAGAACACATATTTCCATGTCATTTATCTGTACAAGTAAGACAGGTAAAATTTACCTGTATTCACTTTTAAAGCGTTTTCCATTTTCTTCATCAATTATTTAACAACAGTTAATGAGTTATTAAATGAGAAGCCACTTCATGGAAAAAAATTGAATAAATTGAAACTTTTTTTTTTCTTTTCAATATTTCAGCATATCTTAAACTTTTTATCCAAGATTTTTTAAAGTTGCAAGATAGATTTTCTGTACAAGCATATAATGAAGCTTGTATGTAGGGTACAGGGTCAAATACTTAAAAAAAATGCGTAAAGGGGCATTAGCTACGATTTTGACAAAAAAAAATATGTTTTGGAAATTGGTAAATAGCTATAAAATGATGAAATAAAGGTAAATATTTCACATTAAACAGATTATCGAACCATTTTTCGCCTTTTGAGAAAGAAAATTCGATGAGGCAGTTCAGTATACAATTAACAAAGGTAAACGGACAGAAAGTCACAGGACAAAAAGTCACAAAACTCCTAGGACAAAATGTCACAATCTATATTTTTTACCCTGGCGGACAAAAAGTCACAAGACAAAAAGTCACAATCTATATTCTTTACCCTGGCGGACAAAAAGTCACAGGACAAAAAGTCACAACTGTGACTTTTAGTCCTGTGACTTTTCGTCCGTGACTTTTGTCTGTGACTTTTTGTCCTGTGACTTTCTGTCCTACATTCGTATCAAACATATCCTGTGACAATTTGAATTCAAAGAATAGCCTTTTTAATATTGATTATGCGATTTCACAATAAAACATATGGAGGATCACTTGAACATTATGATCTCAAGCAATACTTGTATGCAAATATATAATAAAAAATTATGCATTAAAATATTTCAAGAATAAATGTCACAATACACATTTAGCATGTATGTGGGAAAATAAAAGTGACTTTTCAAAATTATTGTTAGCACAGGCAGGGGCGTTTATATACGTCCTTGGCACAGGCACTCGTGTCACGGAATGGTAACCCACAGAATTACCGCCTCCTTTCTGAGTACTTATTTATTTTCAATAACATTTCTTTCTTATTTCATCTCTTTTCCCTGAATTTATTGTGGATAATAGAATGTAGGAAAGAAAGTCACATGAAAAAAGTCACGGATAAAAAGTCACAGGAAATAAAGTCACAAGAAAAAAAGTCACAGGAAAAAAGTCACAATTATAATTTGAAGAAAATTAAAAATATATAAATTTCTGTGGTTGTTTATTGTAGCTATTGTGGACTTACACACTAACTGCTAAAGAAACAAATAAGATCTATCAACAGTAGTTAGTTTTTACAGCTGTTAATGAAATGGAAGCATTGGGATTAATTAGGGGTTTTGAATGGCTTTGTCAGTCAACATTCAACTAATTTGTTATTCCATTAAGTTCAATTTGAACAAGGATTTACATAGTACATAAATACTTGATTTGATTAAAAAACATACTAGAAAATTGTATAGAATTATTACACAAAAACATAT
>MJUT01027158.1:47439-59075 GCA_002080005.1 Gigantidas platifrons
TTTTGTTAGTGCAGGAATTGGCTGCAGATTACTACAATAAAATACTCTTTTGGATATGATGAAGTGAATCCCAATTTCATTTCCAGAGAATAAAATTTGCTTAGTCGTGACTGAATTTTAAATGAAAAAAAAAGTGAATGCGTTGAACGTATTGTTTACGCGCAAATTAGTCTCAAAGATTAAAAATTTCCGTCAATCATTACACTTTCACCTTGTTGCTTTATACATGTAGTTATATTAGTTAATTACTCATTGATAAAGTTTGTTAGTGGTGAGGTGTACATCCTGCTTGTTTATTCAGAAATCAAGTTGTTGCTTTAAAAGGGATATTTTAATGATTGTAAATATACACGTACTTCCTTTAAAGCCACAACACACAAATGTAACAACTTTATTGGTTAAGAAAAGCTCACACAAGTAGAAAGGTTAATCTTATACTTCAAAAACAAAATGCTTTCTATATATACAAGATCAAAAAGTATAATTTGAATTGTTAAATTTTGATTGAACATGATTAAAATGATTACAATATACACCGTAATGTTAATTAGCTTGTTATTTTGATTGGTCACGGATGACTTCTCCCCTTTGAACGGCGCGTGCCAATAAAATTAGAGAAAACATTCAAACTATTCTAAAAAGTAACGAAAAAAATCCATTGTTACATTCGTAGTAACATTTTCTATCATTTAATATCAATATTATGCTTTTAAATAAACGGGAACATGTCCTGAGTGCACTTTACAGGTCCTGAGTGTACTCAGGAGTCCTGGTCCCGGCGCCACAAAACTTTTTCTTTGCTGAGCAAATTATTCTTGCTCAAATCTGTGTTCTCAGCCAATCAAATTTGAGTATTTCCTTATTTGAGAATATTCTCAGACTTAAGTAAATTCTCAAGTATTGTGGCGCAGGGGCCTGAGCGGTGTTTAGACGTTCCCCTCATTAACTGTTGATAAATAATTGATAAAGAAAATGGAAAAGGCTTTAAAAGTGAATACAGGTCAAATGTATGTACCTGTCTTACTTGTATAGATAAATGACATGGAAATATGTGTTCTAATAAAAATATAGTTATGTAATCTGAATTGATGCAGCTGACCATTTTATGACCCACTGACCAAATACTTATGCAATAAACATCCTGTCTCAACAAAAAGGGCTGTAAACCTCCTGCTGGATATATCCATGGTTGACACTGTGCTGTATATATTCAATTAATCATGATCATAGATGAAATAAATAAATAAATATAAGGTTCCCTAAATTAAAACAGAAAAAAAAATTTAAATTAAAAACTTTTGAATTTCAGAAAATTGCTTAATTGCATGAGTGAGTATCATATAATATTTCAAATTCATACATTTTAGAAAGATTGTTTATTTAAAATATTACATTTTCACTTAATATATGATTTTTGACAAAAGTTTAATTTTTTTTTTTTATTATTATAAATTTCACTTTTGAGACCTTTTACAAAAGTTTATTTTTTTCCCTCAAGTTGTTAAATTTTAACAGACTTATTCTTATATTTTTATATTCTTTTTTTTTAGTTTAGTTCGGTTAATTATATAATAAATTTCACTTTTCAGAACTGCATTACTATATGAAAAATTACATGTTATATTTAATTAAAATGTAATGAAAATGAAGTAAAATATATTTAGTTCAGGAGGAAAATTGAAATGGTAAATTTAATGAGAAATGAAATAATGTATATTTTTTGGTAATTAAAAAAAAACATGTATAAATGAAGAAAATTACAAATTTATAAATAGTACCCATCTCCACAGTATCACCTGTGGTTCCAAGATACAACATCAAATGACTAATTACCTATATGTACAGGTAAAACCATCACTCACAGGTGACTTACCTTTGTATTTCATAAGTTATAAGTATAATATTTTCAGATGAATGTTGTCACTGAGAATAAGATTGGAAAATTATGCACAGAATAAAATAAAAGGTTAGGGTTTATATGTATAAATTAATTACATTAAGAAAAATAAATCATTTGAAACAAATTTCATGTAATTATTTTTTTAAATCTGTTAAAAATGTTCAAAGTAATGTTCAGAATCTGTTCCGACTCTGTTCAGCCTTTTGAGTAATGTTCAGACTTTTAAGTAATGTTCAGACTCTGTTCAGACTTTTCAGCAATTTTGAGTAATGTTCAGACTCTGTTCAGACTTTTAAGTAATTTTCAGACTCTGTTCAGACTTTTAAGTAATGTTCAGACTCTGTTCAGACTTTTCAGCAATTTTGAGTAATTTTCAGACTCTGTTCAGACTTTCTAGCACAAAAACTGGTCCGTTCAGACTTTCTTGACTTTGTAGTGTCATAAGCTACAAGACCTCAGCAACAATGAAGAATGAAAAAATCTGAAAATCCAGCAAAATTGTCGAACGGATGTTAAAAAGGGCTCAAAATATAAGTTAGTTTATGATGATTTTATTTGTTAAATTAACAAAAGGGATAGGACACAAGTTTTGCCAACTTATGAAGTCTTCTCCCATTAATACAATAAATTCACATAGTATAATGATCATTCTGAGCATGCATATAAGGTAAAGGTAAAAGGTAAAATTCATTTAGGACAGATACCAACTAAATCTAGTGTAGTTTAAAAATATACAAATATAAAATTATATAAAACAATGTATCAAGGTTAAAATGCACTTTAAGTTGATATCCTTCCAAGGATAACCCATTAAAGCGTTTCCGCTTATTTCCAATGGGGTCCTTTAGTGTATATCACTTGTTTAATAAAATAAAAAATAAAAAAAATGAGTTAAGAGGTCACATGGCACAATTTTAGTTGATAATATTTTAAAAGATATGGCTGTAATTAATTTTTAAGATGTTGTTTTATTACTGTTTTGAAAGCGTTATGGTCTTTTATTGATTTTATGTTATTTGGAAGCGAGTTCCAATCTTTAATAGCATTAAAGAAAAAAGTTGAAGAGTCCACACCTTTGANTCATAATTTAGAAATGAATACGAGTTACGAAGTTGAGTTAGAATAATATTAAGTTTTCTGGGACCATAATAAAAATGTTTCGGGATACGTTTTGTATTATCTGACTGTTCCTTTCGAATGGCTTTTTTGAATTTAGTTAATGTGTCAAGATTACGATCAGATTAATCTAGCCGTTTCCAGAGTTTAACAGTAGATGGAATAAAAGATTCAGTTCTGATCGAGAGTCTACAAAAAGGTATTATTAAATCCGAACCGTTTCTTAAGGGGTAAATAGTTGAGCTTTGTACAGTAGGAGGAATAAGTTCCCTAAGATAATTTGGTGCATGTCCGTTCTTTATATTATAAAATAATTGGAGTTTCCTATTATGTCTTCTACTAGAGAGAGTAGTCCATCCTGTTTCTGAGTACAGTAAGTTCATCCCAAAATATTCAATGTTAGCATGTTTTTTTTCAAGAGGATATATAGGAGGACTTACAAAATATGTTAACATGGAAGGTGGAGGGGGGTGCACGGGGGGGGTATGCTAGGCCACAGACTATTATAGACAGTTATCATTGTTCCTATCATAATATAAGTATATAATGTTTATTTAAACACATAATCTTAATATGTATGAATATATATTTTAATGGTATATATATAATATAGTGGAATAAATTAAGTTAATGAACATCTAAATTTGTACATCTCACTAATACCTTTTATGCAACATTTACTGACATCATAATCATTACTACGAAATATGAGATGGAATTTTTCAGTGTTTGAACGATTATAGAAAGAGGGTAAAATGTCTGAAATTTTCTGATAAAATTTATTTCTCAACTCTTGGAGTTTGGTACATTTTTATAGTGAAGTGCAATTCATCTTCCACTTCAAATTTACATAGGGGGTATAATCTGTTTTCTAAATCTATTTTTCTATGCCTGCCCTTTTCGATAATAAGGATACTATTACTTATTCTGAGTCTTACAAAATTTGAAATATCAGATCTGTCAATATCTAATTTCAAAGAGTTTTCCATCTCAAATGTCTTCTTCAAATCCTTGTATGTTCTTAATTTGTTTCCTTTTTTTCAGTGATATTTTCTGAAATGGATTCCTCCCAAAATTTAATGAAATAATTTCCCAATTTTTTATACATAGCTTAAGTAAAGCGATTTTTACTAAATGAATTTTGATTTTCCCAGACAAAATTAAATCCAACTTTATCAAATAACAATTTCATTTTTATTCTATACCAGTCTGAGTTATTATTAACACTTGATAAATAAATTTTATTCATTAAACTATCTGGATTTGAATTGACTACATCATGCCAGAAACCTACACAAAGTTTAATACATCAACTGAACATGGAATCATACTTAATTCTACTAGTACTGTCAAATTTGGAGCAGTTTTGAAATTTGATGGAATGTGCATATAGCTAGCCCGATCCTTTAATTTCACGTTCCGCTATATAGATGATGTCCTTTCACTAAATAATTCTAGGTTTGGTGATTTCGTTGATAGCATCTATCCCATTGAGCTTGAAATAAAGGATACCGCAGATACAGATATGTCTGCTTCATACCTTGATCTTCACCTCGAAATTGACAGTGAGGGCGGTTAAGAACGAAACTTTACGACAAAAGAGAAGATTTCAATTTTCCTATCGTGAACTTTCCATTCATATGTAGCAACATTCCAGCAGCACCTGCATATGGAGTATATATCTCTCAGTTGATGCGATCGATATTCTAGAGCTTGTGGGTCCTATCAGGATTTTCTCAGAAGTGGGCTATCTTTATAGGGACCTCCCATAGATGCTTCCTACCAAGTTTCGCTTCATTTGGCTAAGCGGTTTCAGAGGAGAAGATTTTTTTAAGAAATTGACAAACCAAACACAAGAATTGTCTATGGCGGCCGTGTTTGTTAGCAGATCAGGACGAAATAAGCAATCTTTATAGGGACTTTCCATAGATGATTCCTACTAAGCTTCGGTTCATTTGGCAAAGTGGTTTCAGAGGTGAAGATTGTTTTTAATTGACCAACCAGAAACAAGAATTGCCTATGGCGACCATGTTTGTTAATGTACTGGGACAAACGAGCAATTCTCATACAGGATCTTCCATAGATGATTCCTACTAAGTTTCGGTTCATTTAGGTAGGAGTTTTCATAGGAGAGGATTAAAACGTGGTATGTATCTTCAAACTCTTCTTAACACACAACGGATATCAGACGACCTACGACGGAAGTGATAGCAACAGATGACTTTGCATTTCTGTGGGTTGAGCCCTGTGAAACCTTAAAATTCCACAGTACATGATTTTAATGTGTTAAAGAAATTCGATATTTGTCTTTTTTTGTCTATGAATGATAACAACTAAATACTCACCATTAGCTGTTTTTGTCCCTTAATTTCAATATGGCAACCAGTAAGCTTCACGGAAGGTTCTTTCTGTTAAAAATATCTATGAATAATCGATAAGCCAATATAAGGGTAGGCGGAGTTTATTTTAAAGGAAACAGGTAAAATAAAATACACAATATCTGCGTTTATACAATGTGATTGCTTGCATGCTTCGCGCTTCTTTAGAATTGTTACTAGTTTCTGCAGAATGTCTTATGTTCTTTGATAAAAATGTTCGTGTATAATTTATGCTAATTTTAATATAGTTGTTTATTTATGATTGTTATTGGTAACCGACTGATGTTTGCCCTCATTGTAAAGGGGTAGTTTCTGAATAATATATATATATATATAGGCGGAGTTTATTTTAAAGGAAACCGGTAAAATAAAATACATAATATCTGCATTTAGTTTCATACAATGTGATTGCGTGCATGTTTCGCGCTTCTTTAGAATTTTTACTAGTTTCTTTAGAATGTTTTTTGTTCTTTGATAAAAATGTTCGTGTATAATTTATGCTAATTTTAATATAGTTGTTTATTTATGATTGTTATTGGTAACCGACTGATGTTTGTCCCCGTTGTAAATATTTCTGAATAATATATATATATATTAGATCAAGAAAAAAAGATAGAGCGTACGTATGTAAAGATAACAAATATTTAATCAAATGAAAAACAAAATATACCACAATGCCGGTTCAATTCATATTAAATTTAATATGACAAGGAAAAAAAGGTGGCATTTCAATATATATATATAAACGTCTAAAGTGGTTTGTAAAACAACACCAAGTACACAAAACAAAATGATAAAGAATTAAACACTTCGTTGAATGGCAAAATTTTCGTCCCACCGAGGGATTTTATCAATGTCTATTTAAATAATATTTAGAACCAATATGGCGTCTTAATTTCAAAAAAAGTGTTTGACGGTGCATGTACGGGACAAAAGAACCAGAAATTGCACATATGAAATTACATACATAAAAGAATTGAAATCCTATATATAAATTAATGAAAGTACAATAACAATAATATAAATATACAATAGGGTTACTCATTTAAATAAATGCTAAATTAGAAATAAAAATAAAAATGAGACATTATTGGTAAATGTATCAAAAAGATCTGTCAAAAATATTATTTGTCAAAAATATTTTTGAAAATGGTATGATACCCAAACTCAATCACAATAACGGCCCACCAAAGTGTGGAATATATACTATGGGCCGATTGAGCAAACTGCATGTTCTAATAAGACTGGAGGAGACCAACAAAAATAGGAGTCAAGAAAGGATATTATTTTTTCTCTCATTGATTCCATTCGGTGATAAGGTCTTAAATTTTCTAATCCAGAAACTTTCCCTTTCCTGTCTGCTTTTGTCATCCCACTTGGGGTTATGGTCAATTATGGTGACCTTCAGTTTGCCGAAAGAATCATATATAGATATATATATCCTTCCAGAAAATACGTCGTATTCCTCTCCTGATTCATTTATTCAACTAGAAAACGAATATATAAATATTTCATGAAACTATAATTGTATGACCCTACTGGGCGATTTTAGTGGACGGACTTCTGACGACGACGATTTTATACTAGTAAATGAAAGAAGTGAAGGGGATGATACTGGTGAATATTTAGAAAATGAAATCTACACCTTGACCAGTTAAACATTCCACCTAAAAGGAGTAATACGAATAAAGTTAAGAATGGGTACGGGAAAAAATGTTAGACTTTTGTAAGGGAAATAACTTTTTTATCTTGAATGGTCGGCTTGGTGATGACAAATGAGAAGGTAGAACTACTTGTAAAGGTGTTAGTACTGTTGACTATTGTATATGTACATCATCATTGTTAAAATATTGTACTAATTTTACTGTTATTGATTTTTGTAACTTGTACCACTGTTTAAACTGTGGTTTTATGAGAAATAAAGAATCTTGAAATCTTGATGTCCACTCGCCAATCACAGTGTCAATATCTAGTCAATAAACTGTTAACTTAGAGAGGGGCTTATTGCATATGCGCCAATTTTTGAAAAATGAAATATTGCATTTGCGTCACAAGGTTATATTTCATTTGCACCATTTTCCAGGTAATATTTATGTAAATGTAGGTTAAAGTTTCAAGGCAAAATAAATTGCGCTTAAGTGAGTTCATACTCACTTTCTTATACAAAAGTGTAAGTCACAAGTGTAAAATTTATATAGTGTTCACATGTTCACCTTGATCTACACCTCGAAATCGACAGTGAGGGTCGGTTAAGAACGAAACTTTACGACAAAAGAGATGATTTAAATTTTCCCATTGTCAACTTTCCATTTATATGTAGCAACATTCCAGCAGCAGTTGCATATGGAGTATATATCTGTCAGATGATACGATATTCCAGAGCTTGTGGTTCCCATCAGGATTTCCTTGTTAGAGGGTTGCTCTAACAAGGAAGCTACTGAACCAAGGGTTACATTTGGCAAAGTTGAAGTCATCACTTTTACGGTCGCCACCATGACTTGGTTAACCGTTATGGAATATCTGTGTCACAAATGACCACGGATATGTTCCACTTGGCGTAAACACTTCCCGGTCCTTTCCTCATTCCGACTCCGACTTTTGCCGGGTTTGTAACTAGATCAACGCGACAGGTACCACTAGTGGGGCAGGAAATGCTGACCCTTCCGGAGCACCTGAGTTCATCCCCGGTTTTTAGTGGGGTTCGTGTTACTCGATCTTTAGTTTTATATGTATGTTTTGTAGATCGTTTTGTCCTTTTGTACTTTTTATTTTGGCCATTGTGTTGTCCGTTCTTCTTCGATATACGGATTCTGATTGCCCTTTGGTATCTTCAAACTCTTCTTCAGAAAGAAAAGACGCATTTTCTTTTGGAGAAGTATGGTTTGTACATTATAGGCAAAATGTCCCGACAAGAATAAATCCGGTCAGTTTGCTACAAGTTTTGTGCCAGAACATTCTTGTAATTTTGTTACGAGTATTTTAGTGATTTTATGATAGTTTATAATAAATGAACATGTGCAGTATCTTTATGATGTAAATACAGATTCTTACCGAGACTGTAAATAGTGTGTTTTATCCATGTAAGAACTTATCCTGCTCGAAATAATACTTCCACCTCCCCATGGTGAGCAGGGGAAACAGATAATGCTGGCGAACGGAAGAGTTTAATACAAGTAAATAATCTGAATACTATAGCAAATATTATAAGTGCTAAGCTCCCTAGTGACCGACTATGATTATTTAGACGGTCAGTAAATTGTTGAAGGATGAGCGCTTTAGCGCGAACCCTTCATCTATTTACTTACCGTCTAATTAATCATAGTCGGTCACGGGAGCTTAGGACATTTTTGTACGATGTTGCTGATCTATAACTTGAAACAGTAACTAAATTTTTTCCACGAACTATGTTTGACGGACTTTCTTGGAAGTTCTAAGGCTAAAGACGTAATGGTCACTAGACAAAATTAAGCACCGCCCCCTGACCTGTAATTTTCCGTCTGCATCGTTTCGTAACTGCACGTATATCTATCGTCTGCATCGGTGTGTAACGGACTAACGTAACACAATGGAGAAAAAGAGGAGATTTGTTTCAACTACCGATGAGGAAATCGAACAAAAGAGACTTAAAATGAATGTACAAAAAAAAACATTAAACAGAATATTGCGGCGGCAACTTTATTACGCGAGTTTTTAAAGGAAAAACATTTGGATACTGCGTTCCATATATGGTTCTGCCTTCTATCGTTATTTTCAGGAATGGAATTGTCCACTGGCCAGTAAAGCGTATTAATCTTATTCTCTAAATTTCCATATATGGCTCTGTCTTCTATCGTTATTTTTAGGAATGATTTTATCCAATCATAGGTCGTTAAATAAATGCAACATCGTACAATACTATTTTTACTATTTACCTGTATTATTGGCGCAAATGTAATATTTTATTTGTGTGGCGTCGCTTAGAAAGTGAATACGGTTGTGATTACAACGTTAATCTGGACATCGAAGAAGAAAGGGCTAAAATGTGGGACATAAGCAAATCTGACCAGTTTAATAAAAGAATAGACCCTATTATTAACCTAAAAGCAGATATAGATAAAGTTGTAAATTGTAACATGTCAACAATCGATAAACCAACTGTTAATTTATATGTAGATAAGTTATGTGATATATTGTTAAGTTCAGCAAAAGAAACTTTTGGAACGGTCAAATCAAAACAAACGAAAAAAAAGAAGGAAATTTGGTAAGACTGATAAAGAATGGTATGATAACAAATGAAAGGAGGGCCCGTGTGGTTCAATGAGTTAGGTAGTTGTATTACCTAGCAGCTCATACAAGCCTATCACCAATACGGCGTGGGTTCGCGCCCAGCTTTGTAAATTACAAAAAAATGTGCACTCGACTCGCAGCCGCAAGTGATACAGTTTACCAGTTGCTTGCCCATGGTCGGTGGTTCTCTCCGGGTACTCCGGCTTCTTCCACCACTAAAACTGGTCGCCATGATATAGCTGAAATATTGCTGAAAGTGGCGTTAAAAAATCAACAAATGAAAGGCAGAACAATAGAAAGTTGAAACGAAAATATCGTATCAATCACAAATAGAGAGAAGATGAAAATTTCTGAAAAAAATATATAAAAAGATGATGGATAAAGAATTAAATACTCATAGAAGAAACATGGAAAAAGAAATCAAGATAATGAGGACCAATAATTCAAAAGATTACTGTAAATTACTGAAAAGTACAAATAAAAGAGAAGAACCAGACATTCCAATTACAAGTTTATATGACTTTTTTTTTAATCTAAACGCGGCGCCTGTAGCTAATGATAATGATAATCTTCCTCCTGTAAATCCCAATGATGCTAATCGTCTTAATGAACAAATTAATAAAAGAAAAACACAAGAAGAAATACTGAAATGTGTGAGGAAAAAAATAATAAGGCCTGTGGTGATGATTTAGTAATCAATGAATACATTAAATCAACCCCAGAAAAATTTATAGAACTTTATGAAAAAATGTTTAACCTTATATTTCAATCCGGCGTTATCTCAGATAGCTGGTTAAATGGAAATATGAAACCCATATACAAAAATAAGGGATGCAAAACTGATCCTCGAAATTGTAGACCGATTACTGTTTTAGTTGTTTAGGTAAATTGTTCACTTTATCTCAAGTGAAAGACTGCCGACGAATTTCTTGAACTATGTGAAAACCAGTGTGTTTCGGAAGATATATTCTACTTTGGACAATTTATTTATTCTTCACTCTCTTTTCAAAATTTAAAAAAATAAGAAGAAAAAAGTGATATTGTGCGTTTGTAGATTTTGCCTGGGCATTTTTACTGTTTGGCGAGATGGGCTCTGGCACAAATTACTACATAATAATATGAATGGAAATATGTTTAATGTAAATGTTTATATGTCGGTCATTTTTAAAAAATGTCGTTTCTGAGTGGACACGCTAAATTCACCTTTATTCCATATCCCAACGACCTGTTTTTCTTTTTGATTGTTTGCATTATTCATGGAGATTATTTGACAAAAACAAAATTAAAAAATAAATTGAAATAAATAATATATTTAGAATTTTATATCAAATATTGAGTGAAAATGCCATGTCTCAAACTGAAAGTTTCGTGTTTTCATCGTAATAACTTCAACATTTCAGCGAGGTGGTATTTACGGTAGGAGGTCTGGGGCCCCCAGAGGCTCTGGGATAAATGGTGCAAAATCCTGCATTCTAGCCATCTCCTGGCATCAAATTTGCTTCCTAAAATACTTGATTTTTTATGGACATTTTTAACAAACACAATTTTCAAAACGTGAAGAAGATACTTCCTCTGAGAGCCCTTCAGACACAGTTTGAACAATAATCCAGACACTCGTATAATTAAGAATAATTGAATATTCTAATATGACGGCCTATATATCGTCAACCACAGGCACTCGTCGTTCAATGAATAAAATGTAGGGTCAATATGGAAAAAAAAATAGTGTCACTGTTATATAAATTATAATATTATATAACAGTCACACTATCTCTTTTTTCCATATTGACCATACATTTTATTCATTGAACGTCGAGTGCCTGTGCGTCAACCAGTATACTATATGCGCACTCAAATTATCGATTGGAAACAAAAAAAACATAATTTAAGAAGTTTCTGTAATGAATAAAAGCCTACAAGGCCGTTTCCGTGAGGTCATACACAACAACTACACATTATATTACTTTGTTTACATG
>MJUT01027158.1:90434-112964 GCA_002080005.1 Gigantidas platifrons
TATTACTCAGAACTGCTAAATAAAGTAAGTAAGAATATATGTTGAATATGACAAAGTATTTTTCTACCAATAAACTGTTCAGTTTTTAAGTGCGCATTTAACAGGTCAATGTTTTTTGTTTTGTTTTGTTTTGTTTTTTAAAGGCATGGATCCAGACAATTCAAAAAGGGGTTCCAGAATAAAAAAAGGTAATAACAGTCTCATTTTCGACAATTTTCACATAATTCAAATAATATTTCCGAAAAAAAGGGCCCCCCTTGGAACCTTCCCCACTGGATCCACCAATGATAAACTTTTGAAAGGGTGCCGACATATAATGTATTTTCTTTTTACAGTGCTTTCCTGACCAAGTTTTTTTTTATTATTATTTATTATTATTTAGTTGGGTTTTTTTAAACGATTGCTTGGATTTTTTTCAGATTATACTTCATTAATAAGATCTTTATGTTTTCTTTTTCAGTTTTTCAATATCCAATTTTCGTGTTATCTTCAGCTGAGTGGTAATTAATTATCTCATTGTTGTAGACACAATAGGCCGTGCTCACAGGGTGTGAAGACAAGGGTTTCCAGAAACCCCTGTCGTCACACCCTGTAAACACAGGCTATTGTTCTTATAACAATAAAGTAATTCATAGAAAGGCAGTTTCAGAGATAGAAAGCGTATAGTTTAACAATAGACCTGGGGTGTAAAATTAATTATTACTTTATTTGGGGTCTGAATTTATACAATTTTTCATGACAACGATTTGTTGTTACTCGTGAAATGACATGTTGAATCGTATGGGATTAAGTAAAAATTATAACAATAGATATGAAATTAACAAAAACTGAGTGATTAAAACTTATTCTCCTTAATTTGACACATTTGACTTGAAACAACTGCTTTGACAATGAGCACATATTGTTATTGAATTAGATTCAAGTTCCCGAAATAATCGAATTTACATTAAAAACATTTAAAATAATTTTGATAAAATTTACACCACGACATATTCTATTAGATTTTGGAATTGTTCAGTGTAAGGCCTTGCTCATTGTCCGTTACGATTTCAGCATGAAAACGATGTTTGTTTCGTCTTTACCTCCGTTTGTTTGTAGGAGGGCGTATGTCTTTTCTACGTTATTTCCGTTGTAGTGATGTCCAACACATAATATGTTGTATTTTCGTTTTTTTTTTCTTCGACTTGTGTACCATATGTTGCCAGTTTCTCTGGATTGTCTATTTATGATCGCCACTTCGTTATTCTCTAACATTTATTAACTTGCTGTCTTAAAAGATGTTAAGATAACTGAAATACCATGTGTTTAGTTACAAGTATTATGTGTTTATTAATAATGACAAATAACCATCCATTAGATACATATATATGTACATTCTGATTACTAGTATATGGCGTTTTGATTGATACTACCAAAAATATCATATTTTAGTATATAGACATAATAGACGAATTCCCAGTTCCCGACTTGAGTCTAAAATTATACGCTTTTTCGACGCTTCTGTAGTAGTTGCTTCCATTTAAGTCGGACAAAAGTATCCAGTTCATGCGATGTTTAACCAAAATAACATATATTTTTCTCATACTCTGTAAATAATTTAAATGTTGTAATGACTTATGATTTTTTTAGTTGTGGTAAAATTAACCTTTATCATTTGACAAGATTGAAATGTCTGCAAATATTAAGAAAAGTCTACTCAAATTCTTTGTTCTTTCCGTTGCTCTTGCATGCAATGGGGGTGGGAACCCTTTTGTCCTCCGTCAGGAAACCATGTCGAAAGCGTATATTTGTAGTATAAAGTCGGGAACTGAATAATGGTCTATTATAAACGTATAAAATGTTTACATGGCATGATACAACAGAATAAAACTGATTAAAAAAAGATCAATAACATAACTAATAAAAAAGAAATAGAAAAATTAAAAACATAAAATACCTTATTTAGACATAAAAAATACTCTGGCATGCAAACCATTTACATTTTAGATTGTTATAGTGTTATTATGATATCTTCCATGTGACTTTTGTTCAAGTATTTTCATAAACAACATATTATTTGATCATATAATGGTTTATATTGTCCTTTTCTTTTTGTTTATGAAGCACATATTGTTCTTATGGGATTCCCATAGCGGTCAACTCCCTCGATTCCTGGCAAGCTGCACACGAAGGACAGCAAGAAACCACACAACAATCGTCGCACATTGAACCCTTGAAATGATAATTAAAATACAATATGTCAAAAACAGCATATATATTTGAATTGATGACTTAGTTATAATCCATTTGACTTCTATAATTGTCCAGATGTTTTTCTCTCTTAAAAATCCAGTTTTCAAATCAACATTGTTTGCTAGATATATATTTATATATATGATATATACAAACTCTGACAGTTTTCAAAATTTGTGCTCAATTATTAAAAAAAAGTTACCCATTAGGTATATATGTTAATTATATTTTCTGAAGTATAAAAATCTGCATGGAGTGAGTACAAGTAGTCGAACAGCCAAACCATTAAAACAAAATATCAGACATGTGCTCCATTATACCATGTGACATCGGACATTTAAATATTAAAGGACATCAATAACAATTGACCATCACCTTAGTAGTCAATTAATGAATAGACTTTTAATATTGAAATGTCCTTTGTCACATGGTACAATGAAATATACATTGAAAGCACATGTCCGTTATTTTGTTTTGATGGTTTGACTCTTAGAAAAACAATTGTTGATTTGACATTTATAGAAGTCAAACGGACTATACCAAAACTTAGTAACATATACAGGACTCAGATGTCAAACAATTACATTCGATTATATTTTATATTAATGTATCTATTGATGGTTATTACGTAATGTTAAGTAAGTAGTTTTTAGCTTATATTAATGTTGAGAACATGTCTACAGATAAGATATCAACACAATAGTAAAATAGAGACGGATTAACATAAGATTGCAGCTTGCTTCTGAATCCACATTGTGTAATTACTGTATAATGTATATTATGTATCATTTATCCTTTCTCGAATATTGTTCCAACTAATGGTAAAATGGAGATGTTGGCACAGCAAGCAGACACAATAGGTGCATTGTATTAGTACCTGGACCACAATTAACATTAACATTAAGTTTAAACTACTTATATTCAAAATACAAATATCTTCACGTTTTCATCTTTGAGATGGTGGATTTATACCACTGGTGTGAATATGTAACATTACGGCGAAAGACAATTTAACTTGCGTTTTTGAGTATGGAATGTTGAAATGTCAAAACTTTGTAGGTGGTTAGGAATCTGAAGTACATGAAAGTTCATGCTGGTTTTCTTACCTTTATTCCACCAATGGTTCTTATTCTGGTTCGTAGATTGATGTCAGCCGATGGTACACAGCATGGTGTACAAGAACACTCTCCTGTCCTAGAAGCCAGCTGGCATAAAGCACACGGGTAGCAACACCATGTGAACCAACCTACAAGATGTTTTAAAATACTTTGCTTAATTGATGATTTTCATGTCGCTTAATAGTAACACGACGGGTAGCTTATGTGGAGCAGGAACTGCTCACCCTTCCGGAGCACCCGGGTTCACCCATGGTTGTAAGTGGGGTTCGTGTTGCTCGATCTTTAGTTTTCTGTGTAATATTTTGTAGATCGTTGTTTGTCCTTTTATCCTTGTTCTTTTGCTCATTGTATTGTTTGTCCTTCTACGATTTACGGCTTCTGATAGCCCCTTTGGTATCTTCAAACTTTTCATGAACCAGTCACAGAGTTAAGATCAATCAAACTGAAAAAAATAACTATACTGTGAAAGCTATCTTATGATTCGTAGGAACACTTTGAGAATAGGGCAGGGAAACGTTACCTATTATTTGTGTCACGATGTGTAGTGTAGCTGTGTGAGAAGGTTTGGGATGGATCTTGTTGAGTGAAGCCTTGTGTGGTCGGGAGTATTCGTAAAACCCTTTCCGAAACTATAATTGGTTGTTCCATAGAGTGATTATCGATCATTGTGTATGGTACGTTATGGTACGTTATGGTGCATGGCTGAGTGGTTGGTAATAGGACTTGACGTAATTAATTATATTAATTAGGCACAGGTGATATTTTAAACGGGATTGGTAAATTTGATTATCGTGTGGTTAAGTCATATTTATGACTAAATATTTTCTTAAAGAACATGTATGTGTGAGTGAAATAAATTGAAGTAAATCAATACAGATATAATTGTTTACATTTTCATCGGAACATCCAAATATAGATATTTAAACATCTATTTCTGTCACTATGCAAATTAGCAAACCTGTTTTGGCGATTTTTAACTGTAGAGAAGTTAGGTACACGTTTGGCATGAAATTTACGAGTGGGATTTGATATATGAAGCATGTGTAAATAGTACCACCTTCACTTCTTGTCTGTGTGTCTGTCTGGACGTTTGTTTTTGTTACCAGGGGTTATGTTTGCAGTGTTATGTTTCCTGTTTTTTGTGTCATGTTTGGTTAATAAAATGGAGTGATTACCAGTAACGTATCTAGATATTGTCGCCCGACTAGCTGTGGATCTGTGCAGCTACATTGATGAACTGTTTGTGAACAATTGTGATTTGTGGCGTGTGTCTGATGGACTGACTGTGACTGTATACTTGCTTTATTTTGCTTCATTATCTTTGTTAATTGTTAATTGTTCAAAACAATTTAATATTTATGTTTAAAGTTTAAGTTTTGTGCTCCATATATTATCAATCCAAGTTTGCCACCACTCGGCGCTCGTCACAATTTGTATATTATTAGTTATATTTATATGGTGCGTCATAGAAAAGTTTGTAAGATAGCAAAGTGGTTATCAGAGACCATAAATCAATAAAGGACAGACAATACAATTGCCAAAAAAAGGACACACTACACAGAACACTAAGGATCGAGCAACACGAACCCCACTAAAAACTAAATTCAGGTGAAATCAGGTAGTTCGGAAGGTTAAATAGTTCCTACTCCACTAGTGGCACCCGTCGTATCATAGTTGACGTCTCGTATTCATATTTGATCACTTAAAATGAATGTATTATATGGTGGCTACCATATTTTGCAGGGTGAAGGGAGTCGGATTTCCGAGATCAATTCACCAGTGTGTCTGGTAAATATTCTCACTATAAGTCAGTTGAACTCGATAATATTGTAATTATAAATCAGCCTAACCACTTGGTAGCTATATAGCCATGCCACGTGTATCATTTGAAGAAAACAATGCTAACATCATTTATAAGACTCGTATATAATTTTGTACTTTTATACATCAATAGAAGTATATCAATGTTATTTCTGATAGGTCATTATTTTTTTGTCTTTTTGTGCCTTATACACTACTTTTCAAATAAAAAAAATAACTTATTTATAATTTTCCGATCATCTTCGGAACTGGCATGGTTTACTAGATATATTTATTACTGAAATGTTTGATTATAAATAAAACTAAGGTTCTCCTCCCTCGGGCATAGTCGACCTTAGCCGGTTTTAGCTATCCTGTTTAGGCCCTTGGTTTAATTGCTCCCAAAATTTTAAATTATTTGGCTTTCCAATCTTTCGATTTTGAGTGTACCTGATGAAGGTTATTCCAGAGGCGCATCGTGGCACTGAATTTGCTATTTACGTTCTTATTTTTTGTTCTACAATTGTTATATATAACTACTTTACTAATAATAGATTTGAAGAAGATATGCGTACCCTTATACTCATATGACATCTGTGTATGTCTATCGTGGATATACATTAAAAGGGATGTGCATGGCACGACTAATGTCACTAGTGGAACAAGAACTACTTACCCTTCCGGATCTCCTGAGTTCACCCCGGTTTTTAATAAGGTTCGTATTGCTCAATCTGTAGCTTAATGTTTTGTAGATCATTGTCTTTTTCCTTTTTTCTTTTGGCCATTGTATTGTCTGACCTTCTTCGATTTACAGCTTCTGATTACTCCTACATTTCTTACAGAATAGGTTCATATCGTACTTGCAGATGAGTAGTTATATGAATAGTGTCTGAATATTTTTTTAATTTGGTATAAAATATTCATTTTTTATGACATAGTTATATACGCCTTCCTTTATGCTGCTGATTTCTCAACTTTACAAGAAAAAAGGCTGTTTTATACTAGAAGCAAACTTATTGAAAAAAAAAAACAATCAACAATATTCATTTAAGACCAACATAGATAGATTGATTTAAACAATATTTTACAACATGCAAATATAAGTAAAAATATACAGCAATCTTTCACTTCTACTAATTAATCTTAAAATAGTTTGAAGATACCAAAGGGGTAATAAGAACTCGTACATCGAAGTAGGACAGACAATGCAATGGACAAACGAAAAAATACTAAAGGGCAAACAACTATCTAGAGAGTACTACACATAAAACTAAAAAGATTGAGCAACACGAACGCGACAATGAAAGCCGGGGTGAACTCAGGTACATGTATTTTCTGTTTGTGCAATCATTCTCTTATAAACATGATATACCTGGTCTTAAACAACTTACATAGATAGCCACACTGTCGATTGTTCATATATTAATAATAAATGAGCTAGGGACAGACTAAAAAGAAATAGGACTTTGTCGTTTTTCACCTATTGTTCTTTTGCAGAATTATCATGAATCTAGTTAGGTGTTTTACTTGAAGACGAATACATTTCAAGAGAAAACTTACAGACGCCCACATCAGAGAAACAGTCAAAAAGTCCTGTGGTCCAATCTCTATGTCCTTGTACATTAGCTACCAATAGACTGCTCTGTTGGACTGGTTGTTGAACTATGACAGTCGTATTTGAACTATGATGTTGAGCTCCTTGGTTGGCGTAACCCATCGGTTGTGGGTGGCTGTATCCATTCATCTGTTGTCGTTGGCTGTATCCACGCATCGGTTGTTGTTGTTGTGGTGGACCATGATTAACTTCAGGGTATATTCCTACCTTAGAATCTTTAGATGGGTTCATGTTTCAGAAATAGGCGTTTATATCTACTGCTATTTATTAGAAAGAGAGAACAGTGATGAAGTGCGTTATTTATAAACGCAATTGTCAGTGCCGGATTTAGATAAAGAGAGGCCCAAGGCTATTCCACTTGTGAGGCCCCTCCCAATTTCCCACCTTCACCACTGGAGGAAAATGGATGTGTGCTTAATCAATTTCAATAAAGACAAAGATGATGAGGGGTTTTTAAAATCCCTGCAATATTCTGAAATGGAGTGCAACTGTGTAAGGAAAATTACTGAAGGGTTGTTTAGAAAGTACAGTACGTTATGACAGCATAAAGGTGAAAGTCCAATAACATTGTTAAAAAAAATATACACCATATCCGGAGGCCCCCTAAATTTTGAGGCCCTAGGCTTCAGCCTATCGAGCCTATAGGAAAATCCGGCACTGGCAATTGTACAATACAATGAAAAGCCAAAGAATAACGGAACAGTTCCAAAATCTAATAGACAAGGCGTAGATAAAGTCAAAATAGATACCCTAACAATATCATTTCATAGTGCTATAAATATTAAATACAACTAATGTTCTTCTCCTTCAGGCATAGGTGACCTTAGCTGATTTTGGCTATCCTGGTTATGCCCTTTGATTTTATTTCTCTCAAAACTTTAAATTATTTAGCTTTCCTCTCTTTCAATTTTGAGCGTACCTGATGATGGTTATTCCAGAAACGCGTCGTGTGCACTAAATTTGATATATCTACGTTTATATTGCTACCATCTTAACCCTGGTTTCAGATTGTCATCTTATCTTTTCACTTTGCAATTTTCTTGGAAGTCTCGATGTATTACAATCAAATTATTGCTTTGCAAAAACGTAAACGTTCAAAAATAGATTATTATAAACAAAAATTTCGTTCTGATCCGTAATCCAGTATAACTGACCATTTAAATAAGGGTTAATGCTTAGCGCCACTTTCAACAATATTTCAGCTATATCGTGGCGGTCAGTTTTATTGGTGAAGGAAACCGGGGTTCCCGGAGAAAACCACCGACCTGCAGCAAGTCACTGACTAACTTTATTACATAATGGTGTATCGAGTACACCTAGCCTGGGCGGGATTCGAACTCACAACGTTAGTGGTGATAGACACTGCTTTTTGGTTTTGTTGGGGTCCGTGTTGTTCATCTTTTTAGTAATTTGTGTTGTGTTATTCTGTGTCTTTACATTCTGAGTTTTGTGCTATGATGTCCATCACGATTTCCGCAAAAACAAAATTTCGGTTCGTTTTGATCTCCAGTTGTTTGTAGGGGGGTTCATGTTTTATTGTGTTTTTGTGTATGTTTGCGTATAGTGGAGTCCAACATTTTGTCCTATCAAGTATCAATATGTCTTTATGTTCCGAGTTCTGTGTTGTGATGTCCGTTACGAATCCCACATAAAACAATGCTCGGTTCGCAGTTTTTTGTAAGAGGGCTCATGTCTTATTTACGTTATTTGTGTTAGTTTGTGCATAGTGGTTCCAATACATATTGACTATATGAGTAACACTGCAGGTGTCTTATTAGAAGCAGGAACTGCTTGCCCTCCGCGGGCGCCTGGGTTCACCCAACTTTTTTTGGTGGTGATCCATCTTGCTCGTGTTTTTAGTTTTCTGCGTTGCGTTTTTGTTTTGTTTGTCTTTGTACTGTGTCTTGTGTCTTGTGTACCCAATGTTGCCACTTTCTCAGGATTGTCCATACTTGATTGCGTCTTCGGTTTTCTCTAACGTTTATTAACGAGTTAAGCTTCAGCGGCAAATTTAGTTTACTTTAACAGTTTCTATATTTTAGACTGTGCTGATGAATTGTTCATATGCATGGTTTCTATATATATAAACAAAAATATAAATAAATCAACTGACATAAATTAGACTAACTAAAATGAATTAAAGATGACGTTCTGAAATAAAACCAGCGGTTTATTCACAAAAATAACACATACCCGTGTGATTTTAAAAAAACATTGTAAAATCAGAAGAAATAACAATCAAATAGTGTTTATCTACTTACTTATACAGAATTTCTGATGACTATACTTGACAATACGACAGTTCGGAGTTAGGGGAAGAGCTATATCCCGTGTCTAGCTCTTTGCCGTTAAGAGTACATAAGGTGCACATCCGGGTCTCATTTTCGGACACTATTTTAAGATGGCTGCCGCCCTTTGTTACAAATAGCTGTCATTATCAGCAGAGAAAAAACTTTCCCTTTTATATCTTTCTGGGTAGTGATTGCATGTTAATTTCATATTCTATGTTATCACTGATCATTGCCTGGCTAGGTTATGATTATTCATCAGAAGCTGAAACTGCAGATAAAGAAACTTTGCTAGATTGTGCAGTATCGCTGCATCGGATGTAATGACAATGTTCAAATTTAGTTACCGTAGATGACACTGAACATTTCATGTGTAAAATTACCTGCTTTATGAAAAAAAAATTGAGCAGACTATATTTAATGAAAATAATTGGCATTTTATGATTTTATTTGTCACATTAAAAGAAACATACTTCTTTTTTACGAAGGTATTTTCCCTGTATCAATGTTAGATTTACAGTAACATAATATACAGACAAACCCATTATTAATCGTCATATTAGAAAGAATACATAAATAGCTGTGGGTATTATTTTTTTAATATTTTCCTGCATCAATGTTCAATTCAAAGGAACATTATACAGAGTAAAACCCGCCATTTTGAATAAACGTCCAACGGCGTGAAATATAAATAGTACTATTTTACCTCCTTCACAAAAGACTTTCTAACTCCGAACTCCCGTAAGAAAAACGTGGATGCATCTGATATCTGAGACCAAAATAAAATAAATAATTATGACGTTCAATGTACAGCTATAGAAAACAAAAAATGTTGTTGTATATATGGGGCAGTGTTATTTAATTATGATTTGACAACTTAAAGGCATATTGTCTACGATTTTGTTGACAAATTTTAACTGTTCATAAATGATTTGTTTAAGCTATTATTAAACAGTTATGCTGCAAAAGATACGATTGGTGTTATTTTTTTGACAAAAAAAGACCCAAAACTATCGTTATCGGGATTATTGTCCAGGATGACAAAAATTCAAAGTGAAAGTAACAGCGCCGCCTATAAAAACGGAAGTTGAGAACTCTCGGGGTTTTAGCTTTGATGTTAGGAAAATACTGTTAAGATTCAAACACTTCATGATTGTCACGCTCGTTTAATGTTGTTTGAATCTTAACGTTTCGGTGCGTATTCGCCAATAATTCGGTGTTTAATCTTCATTTTATGAAGGTCAGTACGGAAAACGACAATAATTTTGGGTATGAAAAAATACGATGTTCGTAGACAATAATATACCTTTAAGATAAAGGTAATATACCAAATATATTTATAAGTAGAAGGTTTAAATACTTCAATGTATAAAATTACATCTGAAATTATAGTGAGTTAAAAAAAATAAAACATGTCATAATATAAGTAAACAACCTCAAAAATCACCAAAAAGTAAATAAATATCAGAAAGTTGAAACTAAAGTACCAGCGACGCCCATATTTAAAAGAGTTGTTCGTTTCAAACAATTTGAGAACACAACTACTGTAGGGGTTAGGTTTGTGGTATTTAACGCCACTTTCAACAATATTTCAGTTGACCTAAACCTCTAGATTAGTAATTGAAGAATAATATGTACGTAAGTATACAAAGGAAGGTGACAATTCCTAGACTTACCTGATATTCTTATGTTCAAATTATTGTGAATTCAAACTATGATTGTTTCCTTTTATTCCTATTGTGTTAACGTCTGATGACTACATTTATATTTCACAATTTAAAGATTTTTTTATTATGTTTAATATTTGGAGCGCATATCTGATTATCCTCGGCTTGATGAAAATGCCGGCTGAGAATTGGTCAATAGCCCGTGCGTACAAAACCAATGCACTCGACTTGTAGTTACGTAACGTCACCGAGGAAAAGAGAGGGGGTATTTGAGTTGCTAAACAGGTCAAACTCAAATAATCTGAGATTTTATTTTAAAAAGAATGACGCGAAATGGCTGCATTTGGTTTCCATACTTTTAGTATTCATTTCTTTGTTGTAACGACGTTAACAGTTCGACACAAATGAGTTGCCCTTGTTATTAATAATATTGTTTATAATATCCCCCACTTTATATTAAGGATCTACGTTTTATAATTCTAGTTGTGGAAAAGAATGCGCGACGTGACAATTTGGACATAATACGTTTTTCGATCAATAACTGTATTTATTATTTTTAATAAAAATATAGGTATACTATATATCATTACATTGATTCTCAAGTTGGTGTTAGAAAGGTTATAGACCGGACAACACTGTAACTCTTTTCATTTCCTTTTGTCCTTTTTCTTTTGGCATTGTCTGTTATTCTTCGATTTACGGATTCTGATTACCCCTTTGGTATCTTCAAACTCTTCTCATTGATAAATGTATAAGAAAAGTTGAAGATAACAAAGGGGTAATCAGAATCCGTTACTCGAAACAAGACAGACAATACCATGGCTAAAGGAAAAATGTCAAATAAGATCAACAATTGGCGACATCGTAACACTCTGCATAGAACTAAAGAAAATGAGCAACACGAACCCCACCCCACTTGATACTGGGTCTCCGGACGGATAACCAGTTATTTTATAAAGCTCCAATAGTGACACCGTCGTGTTACACTGGCTACAAATCTTGTGATAAGTCACAGAAAGGACTGGACAAACGGAACATATCCCTGGTCAGTTCTAAAACAGATACTACGTAACGGTTAATCAATTCATCGTGGAGACTGTACAACTTTAGAAGCGATGACTTCAACTTAATCTGTAGGAACCCTTGCTTCCTTGTCAGCAGCAATATTACTCAAGGAAACCATGATTGGACTGGAATATCGTATCAAATGAGTGCTGTGTTATTGGACAGGGTATTGGTGATAAGTATCGTAGCGTAAAAGAAACTAAAAATCAGGACAATTAGTAACACCCTGATAATTATAAAGGAATTCATTATGTAGATGTATTAGAACAAGAAGACATCACATGTCATAGTTACCGGGTTTGTAACTAGAGTAACACGGCGGGTGCCACTAGTGGAGCAGGAACTGCTTACCCTTCAGGAGCACTTGAGTTCACCCCCTGATTTTAATGGGGTTCGTATTACTCGATCTTGTGTTGTCTGTTCTTCGATTTACGGATTCTGATTACCCCTTTGGTATCTTCAAACTCGTCTTACACCATGCTTGAGTAAAATATCATTAAATTAAAAAAAAAACCACTTGAAATACCGTGACACTCTTTACTTGATATTTCATAGTAAATTAAAAGTACATATGTGATATATTTTTGTATGTTAAACAGAAGTATACATTTGTATATTGTCACCAGGCTCAAGTTAAAGACCACTAGTGATAGAAAATGGAAGAAATATGCAAAGAATCTTGTACATATTTGTAGAGGCCAGTATATACCTATTATATTCGTATGGAAAACAACCTCAACCAGTGATTGGTTATGACATTATGCTTTGTTTTTAAATAAACTAATGTATATTAAATGTATTTATGCAATTACATTATATTTATGTAAGATGCAACTGAGGTACGTACTTATTAGAAAGATACATAACTTTTTATGTGTTATATTTTATTGAAAAAAGCCCTTTTATGACTAGTCAAATGTATTTATTTCATATATTTACTGTGGTTTATTTAAGTTATGCAAATATTTAGGGTTGTCAATTTGATCGTAATCACCTAACCGGTTACTCGGTTAATCTTCCGACCGCTTATCCGGTTAACAGGTAGTATAAACACTTTTTCTGTCATACATGGGTAATAAATGAATAGCAAGTACTTGTGTAAGCTTAATAACACAGTATGTAAACCTGTGCGCCTAAATTTCCTTATTGACGTTGATTCTGTGCACCTTTTGACGTATTTATAAACAACGTGGGGATTTCAAACATCTTCAAGGTAAGTTTTTGTTTTATATTTGTGCTTTATATATACAATCATTCTCTTTGAAATTAACTATATTACTCGGTAATGATTATTTTAAGTGCCGTTCAATTTATTTCGATTGAAATTAAACAGAAAAGTAATTATTGTCATTTAAACTTATAATTTGCTTGGTATCAAAACGAAAACTAAATTTTTTAAAGCTTAAATGTAATGGCTGATATTTGTACTGGTACATTTGTACTTCGGACGATGGTAAACAACATTTCCGCGAAGTTACACTAGATGAAATAACGATTTCTAGGTGAAAACTGCGAAAATAGAATGTTGACAACTGTACCCTTTTTGAAGTATAACTGTGACATCAATAAGGCTCTTTCTCATATGTATATGTGTTATATTTATTATGTAATTCCAAGGAGAAGACTTCATAAGTTGGTAAAACTTGTGTCTTATCCTTTTTGTCTCTATGAGCAAATACAATTGTTATAAACTAAACATCAATAAGGTGTACAGTGTTTACTGTTAGAACTTCAAAAGGAGTACAGTTGTCAACATTCTATTTTCGCAGTTTTCGCCTAGAAATCGTTATTTCATTTAGTGTAACTTCGTAAAAATGTTGTTTACCATCGTCCGAAGTACCAGTACAAATATCAGCCATTACATTTAACTATAAAGCTTTAAAAAGTTTTCGTTTTGATACTAAGAAATTATAGGTTTAAATGACACTAATTACTTTTCTGTTTAATTTCAATCGAAATATATTGAACGGCATTTAAACTAATCATTACCGAGTAATTCTGTTAATTTTCAAAGAGAATGATTGTATATATAAAGCACAAATATCGAAAAACTTACCTTGAAGATGTTTGAAATCCCCACGTTGTTTATTAATACGTCAAAAGGTGCACAGAATCAACGTCAATTATCAAGATTACATGTTTTGATAACTATTGAAAAGTCATTTAAATGCAATTGGCAATTTTATATTTAGCCTTTGGACATGACCTGTCAAATTATAAATTAGATAACGGTGTTTTGACAACTATTTGAGATAATTTAATGACCTCGTCGTGTCAATCTTATAATGATACATGTCCATTTT
Source organism: Gigantidas platifrons (assembly GCA_002080005.1). Lineage (NCBI taxonomy): Eukaryota > Metazoa > Mollusca > Bivalvia > Mytilida > Modiolidae > Gigantidas > Gigantidas platifrons. The sequence continues at coordinate 104,523 of MJUT01027158.1, forward strand.
TTGTACAATATGACTTATGGGTATCAGTGACTTTAATTGTCAATGGTGTATCTCCCTATATAAGCCATATAACGAAATATACTGGTTTAAGACCATTTGAAAAGTGTTATAATGTTATATCTCCAATGCTTTGATTCAACTGCCCAAACTTTGACCTCTGATATCTCCATTTCTACAAAAATGGACATGTATCATTACAAGATTGACACGACGGCATTTTAATAGTATTACTAAAGCATCGCTTTTACATAAAAATGGCCGGTTAACCGAATAGCGTTTTTGGTATTCGATATTCGGATGTTCCGACGGTTAACCGCTTACCCGGTTAATCGTTGCCAACCCTATAAATATTACATTGTTTTAAATTGAATGTGTACGCAACTTGCACTACCTTGGAAGAGTGAGTGAGTGATTGTTGTTTAACGCCAACTCAGCAATTGTTCAGCTTTATCATGGCGAGAACAAGTTAATTTTCAATGAGATGATCATGAGGTCCTCTTTGTACTAGACCAACAAGCTTATTTTTATTTTTATAGTGCAAACTGACTGAATCAACAGTCCGCGGGTAGACATGTCGCCCCATTCCCCCAACAGTGTTAGAATTAGGTCTTTGAGCTGTAAAATTTTGTTTTCGCTCGACGGGGTTTGAATTGACATCATTCATACACTGCAGCACCAATCGCTTAGCCTAGATCACACGACCACATCCGCAATATAAAAATATAGCTTTAATAGTCGAAGTGGTACCTTGTCTCGTAAGGGAAATCTCGAGATAGACATAAGACGTGTGTCTAAGCGTGTGTAGATGGTACATAATATTATATACAATGTATAAAACTTTTTTTTGAAATTAAGACGCCATATTGGTTCTAAATATTATTTAAATAGACATTGATAAAGTCCCTCGGTGGGACGAACATTTTGTCATTCAACGAAGTGTTTAATTCTTTATCACTTTGTTTTGTGTACTTGGTGTTGTTTTACAAACCATTTTAGACGTTTATAAATTTTATTTTACTTGCATAGTATCGTTATACCGTAGCGATCCAACACCCCGTAAGATTGATCGTTGACTGGTTTTTCAGACGTTATATATATATACAATTATATCAAAATACTGAAGAACTGTGGTTCGATATGTAGGTCAAGTTATATAAATTGTTTAACAAACAAAACACAAATATCATACTCTGCTACAAAAAGCTAAGAGTATATATGTATATTTTATATGATATTTTATAATGATTTACATTGTGGAAATTACCTGGTCTAACTTTCTCTTATATAAAATGCATCAATGTTTGAATACAAAAAATGTATTATCATCAATCAAATATTGGCCTAGTTTTATCTCTCCACAACTGCATACCATTCACATAAAAGATTAATATGTTGATGTGAATTCTGAAATGAAAACCGAACCCTGTCTAAACCGAATCCTGTCTTAACGGATATGCGGTCATCGTTCCATTATCATTAACAATGTTAATGATATTGTTTACCAGCATTTTAATCAACCTGATCATTCGATCCTTTCAATGCGAGTTCGTATCATCGAAAAAATATACCATAGGACTAACAATCCAAATCTAGCCACACCTCTCCGTAGACAAAGGGAAGACTACTGGATACGAGAATTATGGACTGCTACACCCTATGGTTGTAGTGACAAAATTGATGGTATATGAATTCTATCTAGCCCTACTTGTAGATCGGTGAATGTGGTGTATATTTTCAACTCTGCTCCTCGGCGTAAACGAAGCCATGGTCATCGCCATTATACACCCCCTATACTTCATGATGTTTCACTAAATGAACGTTTACCATTTATGCAGAACCCGTTGGGTATACATCACAATCTCTCTAAACTATTTTCACTACCCCTTTCAGAACTACATGCCTTGTACAACTCATGTTTGGTAAACCATGTTAAACATCCGAATTGAAATGAATACAAACTTTCTGAAACTGTCGTTTGACAACAAAGATCTTGATGGCATTAACTTAGGCAATATCCTTAATCACAAAATCCGTCAAATCTAAAATTCCACCGTATGTTAAGGATCAGTCCGTACCTATAATCTCATATGCATATACCATACCAATAGCAACAAAAATAAAATATTTAACTACAAACACGTGTTGCATGATCCCAATATTCCTGATTGCACCTGTGCAAGATCCCCTTTCATACATAATCCGCGTTATAATTGGTTACCTTAAAATTATCAACAAGTCCTCTCTAAGAGATGTGTTCGCTAAAGGGCCTACATATCGTGAACTTAAATCCATAAACTGGAAACATAACTTTAAAATTCTTATGGATTCCGTCGAGGAGTATGCAAGACAATGGGCAAAACGTGAAGAGGACTTAGCTACTCTTTCCGAATGGGTGAAGAATGTGGGGTCGCTTACACAAATTAGAATTAAAAACTCAGTGGGTGTATGAGCACTCGCTCTACATCAATCTTTAAACACCCATATGTTGCTAGACACCTGTCTCTTCTCCATAACAAATGTGCTATTGCCTCCGCCGACAAGGCCCCATGCAATATTGTTTTTGTGTGTAAATCACATTACATACATTTGTAGACTGCTTGATAAAGGAATTAGGTATTGACAATTCACTAAGTAGCTAATTTACGATTTTCCCGCCGATTGGCTAAAGTTTCCCATCCAGTCTCAAAATATAATGAATCCTTACTAGCAAATTTTGTCAAACCTGTTACAATTCGTGCCGCTTCTAATTGTATTTTTTCTAATTTTGCAATGTCCCGTTCATAACATCGTCCCACACTTCACATGCATATTCTAGTACTGGTCTGATAAATGTAAGATATATATTTGACAAAGCTTGTTTAGATAAAATAAATTTTAATTTACGAAGAACATTTACTTGTTTTAATGCTGATGTAGCTATGTTTTCAATATGTACAGTACATTTTCCATTAGATACAAATGTTACACCCAGATGTTTATGATTATCAACAAGTTCAACTGATTCGTCATTAAATCGTATGTTTAATTCAGGAATATTAGTATTATTTGATATTATAAGGGCTTTGGGTTTTTTTAGGGTTAAAATCTACAAGCCATGTTTTTGCCCATTGATCTAATATTTGTAAATCATTATTTATCTCGATTTGCATTAAATCAAAGTCTTTCCCAGAGTATGACAATGAAGTATCGTCAGTAAACAGTCTCGCCAAATTGCCTAGGTTATCTGTTATGTCATTAACATATAATAAAAATAATAAAGATCCAAGTACAGATACTTGAGGTACACCTGCTTTGACAAGATCAGAATCTGATAGTTCATTATTTACAAACACAAATTGCCTTCTATCACTTAAGTAATTTTTAAACCAGATCAAAAGGTCGCCCGATATCCCATAAGATTTTAATTTCTTAATAAGCCCCTCATGCCAAACTCTGTCAAAAGCTTTTGAAATGTCACAAATTATTAAAATAGTTGACAATCGTTCGTCTAAATTTTGACATACTCTATGATACATTTCTAATAATTGGTATACAGTAGAATGACCTTGAATGAATCCTGATTGGTAGGCATACAGAAGAGAATGTTCAAAAATATAATTATATGTATACTTATATACAGTACGTTCCATCACTTTCCCTATACAACTTAATAAAGATATGGGTCTATAATTTGAAGGACTGATTTTGTCGTCTTTTTTAAAAGCTGGTATAATTCGCACAATTTTCCATGTTGATGGAAATATGCCTTTCTGCAAAGAAAAGTTAAAAATAATAGCTATAGGTATACAAATGATTTCAGAAGTACTCTTTAACATTTGATGGGTGATGCCGTTATCGGCAAAACCGTCATAGCAATGTCATTATCCAATATATTTCCGTCCAAATGGCTCTCTGTTACACAAATTATAGACGACTCAGAAGCTATGACTTCTAAATATGACAATTTATTTCGCACACTACGTGCATTTAAATGAAACACAGAAAATTCGTATTCTTGAGGTCCCGGATTTTGATGGATATCATTATCAAGAATCAATAATAGCAAAAGTATTAAAGTAAATTGGATATTTGTCGAAAAAGGAAAGTTACAGGTTTGTGCTAACATACGAATAAAATTCTGTAAATAAAGCATTACCCTCATAAAGTTCAAAATACCAAAATTAAAGAAGATCCTCATTTTTTTTAACTAAGGAGGAATAAGCTCTACATTAAAACATATCTATCGACATTATGTACATACCAATATCATTACCCTATTGTCTATGAATGATAACAACTAAATACTCACCATTAGCTGTTTTTGTCCCTTAATTTCAATATGGCAACCAGTAAGCTTCACGGCAGGTTCTTTCTGTTAAAAATATCTATGAATAATCGATAAGCCAATATAAGGGTAGGCGGAATTTATTTTAAAGGAAACCGGTAAAATAAAATACATAATATCTGCGTTTACTTTCATACAATGTGATTGCGTGCATGTTTCGCACTTCTTTAGAATTTTTACTAGTTTCTTTAGAATGTTTTTTGGTCTTTGATAAAAATGTTCGTGTATAATTTATGCTAATTTTAATATACATTTGTAGTTGTTTATTTATGATTGTTATTGGTAACCGACTGATGTTTGCCCCCGTTGTAAATATTTCTGAATAATATATATATATATATATATTAGATCAAGAAAAAAAGATAGAGCGTACGTATGTAAAGATAACAAATATTTAATAAAATGAAAAACAAAAAATACCACAATGTCGGTTCAATTCATATTAAATTTAATATGACAAGGGAAAAAAAGTGACATTTCAATAGATATATATATATATATATATAAACGTCTAAAATGGTTTGTAAAACAACACCAAGTACACAAAACAAAGTGATAAAGAATTAAACACTTCGTTGAATGACAAAATTTTCGTCCCACCGAGGGACTTTATCAATGTCTATTTAAATAATATTTAGAACCAATATGGCGTCTTAATTTCAAAAAAAAATTTGACGGTCCATGTACGGGACAAAAGAACCAGAAATTGCACATATGAAATTAAATACATAAAAGAATTGAAATCCTACATTTAAATTATTGAAAGTACAATAACAATAATATAAATATACAATAGGGCTACTCATTTAAATAAAGGCTAAATTAGAAATAAAAATAAAAATGAGACATTATTGGTAAATGTATCAAATAGAACTGTCAAAAATATTATTTGTCAAAAATATTTTTGAAAACGGTATGATACCCAAACTCAATCACAATAACGGCCCACCAAAGTGTGGAATATATACTATGGGCTGATTGAGCAAACTGCATGTTCTAATAAGACTGGAGGAGACCAACAAAATAGGAGTCAAGAAAGGATATTATTTTTTCTCTCATTGATTCCATTCGGTGATAAGGTCTTAAGTTTTCTAATCCAGAAGCTTTCCCTTTCCTGTCTGCTTTTATCATCCCACTTGGGGTTATGGTCAATTATGGTGACCCTCAGTTTGCCGAAAGAATCATATATATATATATATATATATATCCCTCCAGAAAATACGTCGTATTCCTCTCCTGATTCATTTATTCAACTAGAAAACGAATACATAAATATTTCATGAAACTATAATTGTATGACTCTGCTGGGCGATTTTAGTGGACGGACTTCTGACGACGACGATTTTATACCAGTAAATGAAAGAAGTGAAGGGGATGATACTGGTGAATATTTAGAAAATGAAATCTACACCTTGGCCAGTTAAAAATTCCACCTAAAAGGAGTAATACGAATAAAGTTAAGAACGGGTACGTGAAAAAATGCTAGACTTTTGTAAGGGAAATAACTTTTTTTATCTTGAATGGTCGGCTTGGTGATGACAAATGAGAAGGTAGAAATACTTGTAAAGATGTCAGTACTGTTGACTATTGTATATGTACATCATCATTGTTAAAATATTGTACTAATTTTACTGTTATTGATTTTTGTAACTTGTACTACTGTTTAAACTGTTGTTTTATGAGAAATAAAGAATCTTGAAATCTTGACGTCCACTCGCCAATCTCAGTGTCAATATCTAGTCAATAAACTGTTAACTTAGAGAGGGGCTTATTGCATATGCCCCAATTTTTGAAAAATGCAATATTGCATTTGCGTCACAAGGTTATATTTCATTTGCACCATTTTCCAGGTAATATTTACGTAAATGTAGGTTAAAGTTTCAAGGCAAAATAAATTGCGCTTAAGTGAGTTCATACTCACTTTCTTATACAAAAGTGTAAGTCACAAGTGTAAACTTTATATAGTGTTCACATGTTCACCTTGATCTACACCTCGAAATCGACAGTGAGGGTCGGTTAAGAACGAAACTTTACGACAAAAGAGATGATTTCAATTTTCCCATTGTGAACTTTCCATTTATATGTAGCAACATTCCAGCAGCAGTTGCATATGGAGTATATATCTGTCAGATAATACGATATCCAGAGCTTGTGGTTCCCATCAGGATTTCCTTGATAGAGGGTTGCTCTAACAAGGAAGCTACTGAACAAGGGGTTACCTTTGGCAAAGTTGAAGTCATCACTTTTACGGTCGCCACCATGATTTGGTTAATCGTTATGGAATATCTGTGTCACAAATGACCACGGATATGTTCCACTTGGCGTAAACACTTCCCCATCCTTTCCTCATTCACGACTTTTGCCGGGTTTGTAACTAGATTAACACGACAGGTGTCACTAGTGGAGCAGGAACTGCTGACCCTCCCGGAGCACCTGAGTTCATCCCCGGTTTTTAGTGGGGTTCGTGTTACTCGATCTTTAGTTTTATATGTATGTTTTGTAGATCGTTTTGTCCTTTTGTACCTTTTCTTTTGGCCAATGCCTTGTCTGTCCTTCTTCGATATACGGATTCTGATTGCCCTTTGGTATCTTTAAACTCTTCTTCAGAAAGAAAAGACGGATTTTCTTTTGGAGAAGTATGGTTTGTACATTAGAGGCGAAATGTCCCGACAAGAATAAATCCGGTCAGTTTGCTGCAAGTTTTGTGCCAGAACATACTGGTAATTTTGTTACGAGTATTTTAGTGATTTTATGATAGTTTATAATAAATGAACATGTCCAGTGTTTTTATGATGTAAATACAGATTCTTACCAAGACTGTAAATAGTGTGTTTTATCCATATAAGAACTTATCCTGCTCGAAATAATACTTCCACTTCCCCGTGGTGAGCAGGGGAAACAGATAGTGCTGGCGAACGGAAGAGTTTAATACAAGTAAATAATCTGAATAGTATAGCAAATATTATAAGTGCTACGCTCCCTAGTGACCGACTATGATTATTAAGACGGTCAGTAAATTGTTGAAAGATGAGCGCTTTAGCGCGAACCCTTCAACTATTTACTTACCGTCTAATTAATCATAGTCGGTTACGAGAGCTTAGGACATTTTTGTACGATGTTGCTGATCTATAACTTGAAACAGTAACTAAGTTTTTTCCACGAACTATGTTTGACGGACTTTCTTGGAAGTTCTAAGGCTAAAGACGTAATGGTCACTAGACAAAATTAAGCACCGCCCACTGACCTTCTGTAATTTTCCGTCTGCATCGCTTCGTAACTGCACGTATATCTATCATCTGCATCGGTGTGTAACGGACTAACGTAACATAATGGAGAAAAAGAGGAGATTTGTTTCAACTACGGATGAGGAAATCGAACAAAAGAGATTTAAAATGAATGCAAAAAAAACATTAATCAGAATATTGCGGCGGCAACTTTATTACGCGAGTTTTTAAAGGAAAAACATTTGGATACTGCGTTCCATATATGGTTCTTCTTTCTATCGTTATTTTCAGGAATGGAATTTTCCACTGGCCAGTAAAGCGTATTAATCTTATTCTCTAGATTTCCATATATAGCTCTGCCTTCTATCGTTATTTTTAGGAATGATTTTATCCAATCATAGGTCATTAAATAAATGCAACATCGTACAATACTATTTATACTATTTACCTGTATTATTGGCGCAAATGTAATATTTTATTTGTGTCGCGTTGCTTAGAAAGTGAATACGGTTGTGATTACAACGTTAATCTGGACATCGAAGAAGAAAGGGTTAAAATGTGGGACATAAGCAAATCTGACCAGTTTAATAAAAGAATAGACCCCATTATTAACCTAAAAGCAGATATAGATAAAGTTGTAAATTGTAACATGTCAACAATCGATAAACCAACTGTTAATTTATATGTAGATAGGTTATGTGATATATTGTTAAGTTCAGCAAAAGAAATTTTTGGAACGGTCAAATCAAAACAAACGAAAAAAATAAATAAAAGGAAATTAGGTAAGACTGATAAAGAATGGTATGATAACAAATGAAAGGAGGGCCCGTGTGGCTCAATGAGTTAGGTAGTTGGATTACCTAACAACTCATACAAGCCTATCACCAATACGGC
>MJUT01027158.1:122875-143854 GCA_002080005.1 Gigantidas platifrons
AGTACTGTTGACTATTGTATATGTACATCATCATTGTTAAAATATTGTACTAATTTTACTGTTATTGATTTTTGTAACTTGTACCACTGTTTAAACTGTGGTTTTATGAGAAATAAAGAATCTTGAAATCTTGACGTCCACTCGCCAATCACAGTGTCAATATCTAGTCAATAAAATGTTAACTTAGAGAGGGGCTTATTGCATTTGCGCCAATTTTTTTAAAAATGCAATATTGCATTTGCGTCACAAGGTTATATTTCATTTGTACCATTTTCCAGGTAATATTTACGTAAATGTAGGTTAAAGTTTCAAGGCAAAATAAATTGCGCTTAAGTGAGTTCATACTCACTTTCTTATACAAAAGTGTAAGTCACAAGTGTAAAATTGATATAGTGTTCACATGTTCACCTTGATCTACACCTCGAAATCGACAGTGAGGGTCGGTTAAGAACGAAACTTTACCACAAAAGAGATGATTTAAATTTTCCCATTGTGAACTTTCCATTTATATGTAGCAACATTCCAGCAGCAGTTGCATATGGAGTATATATCTGTCATATGATACGATATTCCAGAGCTTGTGGTTCCCATCAGGATTTCCTTGATAGAGGGTTGCTCTAACAAGGAAGCTACTGAACCAAGAGTTACATTTGGCAAAGTTGAAGTCATCACTTTTACGGTCGCCACCATGACTTGGTTAACCGTTATGGAATATCTGTGTCACAAATGACCACGGATATGTTCCACTTAGCGTAAACACTTCCCGGTCCTTTCCTCATTCCGACTCCGACTTTTGCAGGGTTTGTAACTAGATCAACGCGACAGGTGCCACTAGTGGAGCAGGAACTGCTGACCCTTCCGGAGCACATGAGTTCATCCCCGGTTTTTAGTGGGATTCGTGTTACTCGATCTTTAGTTTTATATGTATGTTTTGTAGATCGTTTTGTCCTTTTGTACTTTTTCTTTTGGCCATTGTGTTGTCTGTTCTTCTTCGATATACGGATTCTGATTGCCCTTTGGTATCTTCAAACTCTTCTTCAGAGAGGAAAGACGGATTTTCTTTTGGAGAAGTATGGTTTGTACATTAGAGGCGAAATGTCCCGACAAGAATAAATCCTGTCAGTTTGCTATAAGTTTTGTGCCAGAACATTCTTGTAATTTTGTTACGAGTATTTTAGTGATTTTCTGATAGTTTATAATAAATGAACATGTCCAGTGTTTTTATGATGTAAATACAGATTCTTACCAAGACTGTAAATAGTGTGTTTTATCTATGCAAGAACTTATCCTGCTCGAAATAATACTTCCACCTCCCCGTGGTGAGCCGGGGAAACAGATAATGCTGGCGAACGGAAGAGTTTAATACAAGTAAATAATCTGAATAGTATAGCAAATATTATAAGTGCTAAGCTCCCTAGTGACCGACTATGATTATTTAGACGGTCAGTAAATTGTTGAAGGATGAGCGCTTTAGCGCGAACCCTTCAACTATTTACTTACCGTCTAATTAATCATAGTCGGTCACGGGAGCTTAGGACATTTTTGTACGATGTTGCTGATCTATAACTTGAAACAGTAACTAAGTTTTTTCCACGAACTATGTTTGACGGACTTTCTTGGAAGTTCTAAGGCTAAAGACGTAATGGTCACTAGACAAAATTAAGCACCGCCCACTGACCTGTAATTTTCCGTCTGCATCGTTTCGTAACTGCACGTATATCTATCGTCTGCATCGGTGTGTAACGGACTAACGTAACACAATGGAGAAAAAGAGGAGATTTGTTTCAACTACCGATCAGGAAATCGAACAAAAGAGACTTAAAATGAATGCACAAAAAAAACATTAATCAGAATATTGCGGCGGCAACTTTATTACGCGAGTTTTTAAAGGAAAAACATTTGGATACTGCGTTCCATTTATGGTTCTGCCTTCTATCGTTATTTTCGGGAATGGAATTTTCCACTGGCCAGTAAAGCGTATTAATCTTATTCTCTAGATTTCCATATATGGCTCTGCCTTCTATCGTTATTTTTAGGAATGATTTTATCCAATCATAGATTGTTAAATAAATGCAACATCGTACAATACTATTTTTACTATTTACCTGTATTATTGGCGCAAATGTAATATTTTATTTGTGTGGCGTCGCTTAGAAAGTGAATACGGTTGTGATTACAACGTTAATCTGGATATCGAAGAAGAAAGGGTTAAAATGTGGGACATAAGCAAATCTGACCAGTTTAATAAAAGAATAGACCCCATTATTAACCTAAAAGCAGATATAGATAAAGTTGTAAATTGTAACATGTCAACAATCGATAAACCAACTGTTAATTTATATGTAGATAGGTTATGTGATATATTGTTAAGTTCAGCAAAAGAAACTTTTGGAACGGTCAAATCAAAACAAACGAAAAAAAAATAAAAGGAAATTAGGTAAGACTGATAAAGAATGGTATGATAACAAATGAAAGGAGGGCCCGTGTGGCTCAATGAGTTAGGTAGTTGGATTACCTAGCAACTCATACAAGCCTATCACCAATACGGCGTGGGTTCGCGCCCAGCTTTGTAAGTTACAAAAAAAATGTGCACTCGACTCGCAGCCGCAAGTGATACAGTTTACCAGTTGCTTGCCCATGGTCGGTGGTTCTCTCCGGGTACTCCTTCTTCTTCCACCACTAAAACTGGTCGCCATGATATAGCTGAAATATTGCTGAAAGTGGCGTTAAAACATCAAAAATCAACAAATGAAAGGCAGAACAATAGAAAGTTGAAACGAAAATATCGTAGCAATCACAAATAGAGAAAAGCTGAAAATTTCTGAAAAAGATATATAAAAAGATGATGGATAAAGCATTAAATACTCATAGAAGAAACATGGAAAAAGAAATCAAGATAATGAGGACCAATAATTCAAAAGATTACTGGAAATTACTGAAAAGTACAAATAAAAGAGATGAACCAGACATTCCAATTACAAGTTTATATGACTTTTTGTTTAATCTAAACGCGGCGCCTGTAGCTAATGAGAATGATAATCTTCCTCCTGTAAATCCCAATGATGCTAATCGTCTTAATGAACAAATTAATAAAAGAATAACACAAGAAGAAATACTGAAATGTGTGAGAAAAAAATAATAAGGCATGTGGTGATGACTTAGTAATCAATGAATACATTAAATCAACCCCAGAAAAATTTATAGAACTTTATGAAAATATGTTTAACCTTATATTTCAATCCGGCGTTATCTCAGATAGCTGGTTAAATGGAAATATGAAACCCATATACAAAAATAAGGATGCAAAACTGATCCTCGAAATTGTAGACCGATTACTGTTTTAGTTGTTTAGGTAAATTGTTCACTTTATCTCAAGTGAAAGACTGATGAATTTCTTGTACTATGTGAAAACCCGTGTGTTTCGGAAGATATATTCTACTTTGGACAATTTATTTATTCTTCACTCTCTTTTCAAAATTTAAAAAAATAAGAAGAAAAAAGTGATATTGTGCGTTTGTAGATTTTGCCTGGGCATTTTCACTGTTTGGCGAGATGGGCTCTGGCACAAATTACTACATAATAATATGAATGGAAATATGTTTAATGTAAATGTTTATATGTCGGTCATTTTTACAAAATGTCGTTTCTGAGTGGACACACTAAATTCACCTTTATTCCATATCCCAACGAGCTGTTTTTCTTTTTGATTGTTTGCATTATTCATGGAGATTATTTGACAAAAACAGAATTAAAAAATAAATTGAAATAAATAATATATTTAGAATTTTATATCAAATATTGAGTGAAAATGCCATGTCTCAAACTGAAAGTTTCGTGTTTTCATCGTAATAACTTCAACATTTCAAGTGAACACAGGAAAAGAGTTTTATTGTTTAGAGAACTAATAAGGAGTGTAATTTTAATATCATAGGGAATCTATTCATTGTAGACCCAAAAAAAAAATGTAGGTTAGAAGACATGTACCCAGACTACATGTCTTTCCTGTTACCATTTGCTAATATCGACCGGTAAGAGTTTTCTTTCTTTCAACAAACATCTGATTACCATGTGCTTTTATACCTCACTTCCTGTCAGGAAAAGTTATTGGCGCCATTTTTTTCAAATGCCAAAGAGGACATGATTTCAGCCTAAAAGGTAAGTTCAACTGCTACAGTAAATTTAAGCTGTGTCTGAAATGTTACTACTTTCTCAAGCATGCAAAATAATGAAATGAAGTTTTCAAGTATGGTAAACAGAGCTCATATTTTTGTCTAGCACTTGCACATGTGATAAATGCCTTTGAAACAATAAAAAAAACATGTTTTTGACAGAATTATGGCATGTAAGTCTGTCCTGTTACTGTCCTTCCTCTAACTACCAAAAAAGTAACACAAAGGACAATATTGGTAACATGACGGAAATCCACTACTGTATAAATGTGTTTGAATTGCTAACTTTCATACAATAATAATCACTTTTGTCTAAAAATACAAAATAGAGTTTAATTTGTGATTAGTATCTTAGGCACAATTCTTTGCTCTAAATAAGTGATAAATGACTAAATGTCATCAATATTGATAACAGGAAGGATACTTTTTGGTAACACGAGGAACACTTGGGGCAGTGTTTGTCTATAAGAACAGATTATTTGATGCAAAGTTGTCATAGCTTTGATAACACAAAAAGAGTTTACAATATCTAATTGGTGTATGTTTATTTTTTCTCTTTGGAATATGGAAAAAGATTTTTGATATCTTATTGTTTTTGGTAACAGTAAAGACCCTTATTGGTAACATGCGAGACAATTTTGTAAAAATTTTGAAATTAAAATCTACTTACGTTTTCAAATTTGAGCAAGTGATAAATTTAATCTTGGATTAGTAAGTATTATGCAAGATAAAAACAAGAAATATTTCTTTTTCCTGTTAATTGTTAATATGGCTGATGTTTGCCATGTTGGTAACAGTAATGAAACAAATAGGTAACAAAAGAGACAACATGTATGTATTCTATTCTCTTCACATTAAAAAAAAAAGAATGAACTTAGAATATATATGTTACAGTAAATAAACGTAATTGGGAATTACGGGTAATCAGTAAATACTCGTAATTACTGATGGATATAGGAATTATGTGCAATTCCTAATTTGTCAGCAATTACACAAGTAATAACTAAAATATTTAGATGATTTTACGCTTATTTACTGATTGCTAATTTTGAGTGTTTGGTAACAGACAAGACTCATACAACCAGAGATGTCATTAATTTTTTGAGTTGTAGGAGAAAAAATAAAAGTTATAGGAGAATGAATAGACTGGCAAAGCCAATCTCCCACCTCGCTCAGCGAGGTGGTATTTACGGCAGGGGGTCTGGGGCCCCCAGAGGCTCTGGGATAAATGGTGCAAAATCCTGCATTCTAGCCATCTCCTGGCATCAAATTTGCTTCCTAAAATACTTGATTTTTTTATGAACATTTTTAACAAACAAAATTTTCAAAACGTGAAGAAGATACTTCCTCTGAGAGCCCTTCAGACACAGTTTGAACAGTAATCCAGACACTCATATAATTAAGAATAATTGAATATTCTAATATGACGGCCTATATATCGTCAACCACAGGCACTCGACGTTATATAAATTATAATATTATATAACAGTCCCCCTTTTTTTTCCATATTGACCCTACATTTTATTCATTGAACGTCGAGTGCCTGTGCGTCAACCAGTATACTATATGCGCACTCAAATTATCGATTGGAAACAAAAAAACATAATTTAAGAAGTTTCTGTAATGAATAAAAGCCTACAAGGCCGTTTCCGTGAGGTCATACACAACAACTACACATTATATTACTTTGTTTACATGTATACACAAATATGCGATGAAAACGCACTCATCTGAAATATAAAAAAAAAGAAAAGCTAAATGCATATTAATATGTTGCTTTATTGTGGAGCCCAGTAACTGACATGATAATTTTAATTTCGTTGATACGAAATAGTTTACGGAGCCCGTTTTCTGACATGAGAATTTTTTTTATTTCGTTAATAGATATTTTTTTAACTTAGTTTATGCCAAATACTATTTCGTGTAACGTCAAAAAAATATTTATCATGTCAGTTAACGGGCACCGTGCTTTATTGTTACTCATCAAAAAAGAATAAATTCTAATTAAGAAAGAAGCGTCTTTTAATTTTTATAATATTAATGTTTTAAAAAGAAACCATAATAAAGAAAGATAATTAAAATGTTGTAATTTATGGTACTTAAGAATGTGCTTTGCAAAGTTTTGACCTTTTTATCTTAAGACATCAGCAATGTTACACATCTGGCATGCATCTGGGATATGTACAATGAAAAAAGACCACAGGATTTACACAGACATCCTGTTCTTTGTATTTGATCTCGATCTACTTTGATTATTTATTAGGTTTAAATAAAATACCTTGTCTTTTGTATGAACAATTATTTATATCCCGTTATATACACGACTATATGGTTTAAAAGGAATATATCACTTGCTTCTATTTTAAGCTTGTCTTATTATGTGTTATGTTCAGAGATAGAAATCATATGGTTTAACAATAGACCTGGGGTGTAAGTTAATATGTCAAGTACGCACATGTGTTTATCAAGAAGCTAATTGTATTGATTGGTAGATTAGTACAAATTGTAATTGAATTCAAAGCTATTGTCAATTAAATTACGGATAGATACTCGTGAGTCAGATCTCTGGTCGGATCACAGCAAACATTATACAATTTGTCTTTATATTTCTCGGCTAAGCATGCATGCCAGACAACTCGGCCCGCGGACAACTTGGACCGAGACATGTTGGCCCGTAAGCGAGGACTAGTTGGCCCGTATGTTAAGACAACTCGGATCGTATCGGTGATAGCTCTTAAGAGTACATTTACGTCTACGTTTCCGACTTAGGACCTTTAGTGAAACGGTCGCCAGTTCTTTAAAAGAAAGAAAGAAAAACAAATTTTAAATCTCAAAACATGTACCTGTTTGTGTAATATTTACATACTTCCGACGTTCTTTTGGCACTTTTTATCCATACTTACCTAAAGTTACAAAAATTAAAAGCCGACTCGATATGATTTTCTCTCGATTTCCATCAGTGAATAAATTATTTATTTTCTCCCAACAATCTAAATAACTAATAGTCGAAAAATAAAATAATTTAAGAAGTTGGGAAATCGACAAAAATGGAAAAATTTGAGAAATTATGGGGGAAATAAATATTTGCGTTTTGGAAAGCTGATGAGTCCCTATTTGTTTACCAGTTATCAATTTGCAAAGTTCAAAGATCAAATTAATATTGGTCCTGGTTATTAGGTAATAAGTGTGAACGGTATGTGCCGATCAAATGTTATTATTTATCAGAATGAAACCAAATTTGAAATATATTGTAATGATAAAACAGAAAGCCACCATATCACCGAAAAAATGTTGAAAGTGGCGATAAACACCATAACCTGGGTAATGGACAAAGTCACTCATTATGCATACTGTGACTTTCCGGGGTATAGTAAATGTGAAAAAAATATATTGTGACTTTTTTTCCTGTTACCGACGGCGACAGCTGAAATTACAAGAGATTTTCGCCGGTTGCCGGCTTCTAATGACATCACTGACAACCTATATATTTTTTTAAATAAAGGTAATAAATTACGCTGATTCTGAAATATATTTATTTTAAAAGCCATGAATAAACAAAACATCAACTACATACATTGCATGCAAGACAAGAAATTATGTTTCCTAAAAATCAAAATTAAAAAAGTTCATCTCTTATTTTTGCACAAGTTACTATTATAACACCTTGGATTACATAAAACATTTGCTCTCACACATTTGCAAGTTTTTCTTGTACAACCCTTTTTACAACTGCATTTCTTAAAGCGGGTCAGTCTCCTGTTGATTGTAAGCGGGCTGCCTCACGTTCGGTAATTTCAGTGTATGAATCGACTTGGGATTCTGACACACCATGAAAAGTGGACGTCATGGGTTGGTTTCTCGAAAATGTTGAGTTTCGTGGTCGATGTCAAATTCCCAGCTTATATTGTCCGAACAAAAATGTGTTACGATGCATAAAATATTCCGCGTATCGCCTCTATGTATGTCATCTGTCGATGCTAGGTATTGGTATGGTGACATTATCCCCGATATCAATTGGTCGCAATTTGGTTTGATCTAGTAAAAAGTTCATATGTGTATTTGTCTTGTTCATTTGCTTGAAATAAAGAATTGCATATAGTACATTCGTGTTTACAATGGTCCGTGTAACACTTAACAATTCAAAATTTCAAAAAAATTTCAAATTTTAATATTTTCAGTTTTTACTCAAAATTTCAAAATAAGATTTTGTTTATGTAGTGAATACCAGTAATATGTTTTTTTTAAGTTACTCACTGTTAATTACTTAAAAGAACTGTCATTGGGACAAATGTTGTCTACCTATAGAAAACTAAATATAGTTATAGCCTACTTCCCGTCTGTAAATTGTGAGTAATAAAATGTTCATAGTAAGGATAAAGTAAGCCCTACTGATAAAGTAATATGTATTTTTTCTAAATTTTATCATTTAAATTCTGGTTATGCGAAAGAGTGTAATTTTAAAACTTTTGGTCAGTTGCTCATTTATCTCATTTACAATTTTGAGAATGTATTTTAATTAAATTGTCCTTGCTGTTACTGTCATGTCCTTTGTGTTACCCTTAAAAAGTTAATTCCGATTTAAGTATAATTTTTCTGGTTAAAAATATGAGTTACAGATGTTGTTCTTAATAGTTTAATAATTAGATATTTTATGTGTTATTATTTGCCATTTCCTGCAAATTAGATAGGTATTTTTTGTCAAAAAGTGTTTTCTGTTACTTTTGTGTCCCTTATGTTATTGACGAGTCCTTCATGTTACCAACTATATTTTGAGAAATTATAAGAAATCCAACAATTACCTGAATATCCAAATTATATGGCTTAATCTCTTTTAATATAAGTTAGTCCTTAAGGACTATCAATTTGCTTAATTAAAATCATGTAGTACATAGTGAACATTGATATTCGAAGGGGAACATTCAGAATTGTGAAATAGAATTTAACATCGTTTAAATTTTTTAATTTTCATACAAACTTAAATTTTTGTTACCAAAGCAAGTAATTTTTTCTTCTTTTTTTAAAGTTCTGCAGTATTTTTAAAAAAAAAAATATTAAAATATATGTTTTTCAAGTTTTTGATAAGGTAACAGTAAGGACAGCTGAAAGGTACTTGATGACCTATATGTATATATATTTCAAATATTGATTGATTTGTTTTTTGCAGATTGCTTGTTCAATGCACAAAAATGATAGAAGTTGTCATTAAAGTTGTTTAGAACATTGAATTACTATTTTGGAAACTCAAAATTTCCTGAGTAGATATGACGACATTTTAAAAAAATGACCGATGTACAAATGTATAGAGATACGAAATTACGAATGGTATATATAAAAACTTTATGTCAGAACTTTTCCCATGTAGTAATGGAGTTAGACAGGGAGACAAAAATCTAAAAATAGTGTAATAAACTATTTCAATATTTAATATCTTATTAAATCTAATCAAGGTACAGAACTCAAACTTTGAAACAAAACAATTCCTTACAACATGTGTATTGATATCCATTACAAAAATAATATATACCATGTAATAAATATATAAACAAGAGGTACCTTGTACAGTATGTATATTATCAGTACCTTTACTGTACAGTGTTGTACGTGTCTTTTACATGTTTTGCATTATTTTAATCACACTTTAGTTTCTCCTTTCGTGGATAGCTCTTTGATTACGTGTATTTATTACGATTATGATATTAAAAAGATTTTGTTTTTCATGGAACTCCCATGTTTGTTAATTCTCTAGCTTTCTGACAAGCGGCACAGGGTCCACAGCATGTCACTACCATACAATCATTACACATGGAACCCTGAAAAGTAGAAAAGGCGATGGTTAAATAAATAAATATAGAGGAACCTTGTTTTAGAACTTTACACACCTATCATAAACAGTATTTTCTTTTTTTTTATTCACGACACCTTATTGGGTGGTTGCGTCTATTTACCAGAATGGAGTAGTTAACCGCAAAATCTACGCATTAGTTTAAATAATTAATCTCCACCAGGTAAAACATTAATTCTTGATATGACGTCCTACATTAGGTATATAAACAATACCGTGATACAATTCACATTATATTTATACTTCGCACATGCGTATTGCCGGACAAATTGAGGCCATCATTCGAGAGTTATTTTATGTACTTATACATACAATACATTGTTCATGTTATATCCTTACATCTTATTTTTTGTCTTATCTATCAAAAATGCAGAGAAAGAACGCTGGTTAATTATTTCTTTTAAGATTTTTGAGCATTTTAGTTGTTTTAACTACTAAATATCACATTTCATCAAATTGGAAAATATCAGCACCTTACTCACAATTAGGATTATTGTTCTATATAAACAAAACAACTGTTAACATGATGGTTAGTAGATTTTGTTATGATATGCATTTTTCATCTTGTGCCTTCTACTTCAAAGAAGAATTCAGATTTGTTTCCTATTATAATTTTTTCTTAATACGTCAACCCTGTCATAAGTGAAAACTTAATGTAATAAAATTACTGAGATGTTCGCTTACGTACACTGATGATCACTTATAAATCATTGACCATGCCAAGTACATTATAACTTTCTTCATTTTGTGGAGAAACGTTCGTTTTGTAGAGATTACCATTTTTAACAGATGGAAAGCTTTTTCTTGCTTTTTTCAAATTTTATCATGTTTAATTTTATTATCTTTATTAAGCTGCTTCCAAATCAAAGATTAGGTTTATGGCTCTGTATTGTGTGGTCATTGTTGCTCTGTATTGTGTGGTCATTGTGGCTCTGTATTGTGTGGTCATTGTAGTTCTGTATTGTATTTCCTACCATCGGTTGGTGTCTTAAAGATTCCGTACAAATAAATATATATTTCCCTTTCCATTTTCTGATGTATACTACTAGAGACCGTCGTGGTCGTTATTGTATGGTAGTTGGATTTACAACTACACCTAAACGTGATGTATACTAATTAACTTATTTAGTGGAGTTTCATTAGCATGAGGCACACTTATGGTGTCGTGACATCTGCCCGGCCATGCAATAAAGTCGGTCACTTGTTCTGATTTACAATTCTCGCGCAGCACGAGACCGATGACGTCATTCTGTATATTCATAGCGTACATAAACACAGAGGGAATTCTTTAAACTTAAAATTACAAGATGATATTAAAACAAATAAGATTGAATTAAATAAATTTCATGCAAGTGAAAAAGATCCTTTTTACTAATGTCTTTTTTTTCCTGATCATTATGCTTGTTAAATATGTTTTAAGCGATGGTATTTCCCAAGCATTTTTACATTTCCGGTTTGTTGATGTAATCGCCATCACACTCATGACCTTTTCTGGAATGTAGGCCAAGCAAATTGTATTTTATAATACTTTGAAAATATGATTATTGATCATTCAGATACCACCATTTTCTAGAAAATGACTGATTTTACCGCTAAAATACATACAAGTGCTCTCCATTAGTAAAAAAATGGCAGATTATTTTGCATTTTCAATGCTGCTTTAATAACAAATATACCTCTTACTTCTTGTGGTAATGAAAGGATATTCACAGAGAAGATAGAAAAAGAATTAATTTAACAACAATAATCAAAATTTATAGCATAAATTGAACAGAGAATTAAACTAAACCAGACAGAAAATGAGATTATCTGGGGGGAAAACCTGTCATTATTACAAATAGCATCAACAAAACTGTATTGTTACCACTCTGTGATAATAAATGTGATTGAAATAAAACAGAAATCAGTCATTAATTGTTTTACAAAAATACGGCAGTATGTAGCCAGTTTAATATATTGCATTGACAAAAGCAAAAACACCAAATTCACTGGATTTAAATATTTTATTATATGGGTAAGCAAGTTCAATGTTTGCATCAAATAATTAATTTTTAATACTTCAATTTCAAACTATTTGAAAAAAACATCTTTTGAAATTTTTCAGACAAAACAATTACACAGAAAAAGCTAAAATACTATACTTTCTTTATCTGGTTTACTTTTTAAGTTTGGCTGGCCTATTACAAAATCACGTGCTTTATTTACCACTGACCGGCCTTATGTGACGTAATACGACGCCATTTGGAAAAAGGATAGTAAATAAATATGAGTCAGTGTGTCATTATTATCGATCTTTTTTCCATGGAACTTTAAACATGTGAGTAAGAATAGATGAGGAATATAATTAAAAAGGAAAAATGTTTACTTTTCAAACAAGAAAAAAATAATCAAACATTATCCAATGACTGGCCGAATTATTGTCACACGGGGATATATATTAAAAAATATTGGGTCTTGAAATAATTCGTGTCGAAATTGTAAAAGTTTTCAGTTCACATTAAGGATATTCCCTAAGGCTGTATATGAACATTTTTTTACTGGATAAATAACAAAATTAAGTACACATTTCAGAGAATTCAGAGTTTTGTCTATATTTATCAGCTACACTTGAATCACTTTCTTTTCTGACGATATACCTGAAAAAATGTTGAAAGTGGCGTTAAACGCCATAACCCTAACCCCTTTCTTTTCTGAAAACTTCTATTTCAACATTTATCTGAATATGGACTTTGTTACTATCGGTCATTGACAGATCGAAACCCCAATCTGATAAAATTCTATCTTAAATGTGCTAATCTAGATTAAATTTCACCTGCAGACATGTATCCGTTCGGACATATTACACAGACTCCGAGCCATTTAGGTTTTTTCTCTTACTATTTAATGCTGTGTATTTAGTTACGAAATAACACGTAACACTTTTATCGTTTTTGGGTTGACTCGATCATGCAGGGATCAAACACCCCATAATCCGGCGAGCCGTCGAAACGAGTACGCTAAACACTACATCATTAGTGCGGTTTAAGGAACTTTGGTTCGATACGTGTGAATAAAAATGAAATTACCAGAAGAAGGCTCTTCGGCATGATAATAGCTAAATAAATGAACATTTGTACAAAAACAAATGAATAATTAAGTTATAGAAACAATAAATAAACCTACCTGTATACCGCCAAGTGTTCTTATTCTGGTTCGTAGTGTTATGTCAGATGCAGGCACACAAGCAGGTGTACAGAAATATTCTCCTGTCCTTGATCCTAACATACAGACGGCACAAGAATAGTAACACCATGTAAATAAACCTGAAATGACAAGCTTTATAATAGAATGGTCGTTTTTGTGTTTTTGTTGTGTTTTATTTTGTTTTGTTTTTGCTTTGTTTTTGTTAATGTTTTTGTTTGTTTGATTGTTTTTTGTTTTTGTTTTTGTTTTTTTTGGGGGGGGAGGGGGAATTCGTTTGTCTCCCATAGTAAATTTTCAAAGTGACCGTTCAAAAGTTTAAATCTTGGCAAGATTCTCTTATTTTATATATTTAAAATGTTCACTTCAAGTGTTTGCGTTTTCACAAAATGGTTAAATGTATGATGATAACATATTTTTTTTATTTACACTTTTTTTTAATTTGATACAATTGTATTGCTAAGTATATCTGACATTTTTTTCATCAATTACAGACCCTGGATCGTTTAACTTAACAGATATTTCGTATCGTTTGCGTTTTTCGTTCGTTTCGATTGCGTGTATCGTTCGTTCGTTTGCGTTTCGTGCTTGTAATTTGTTCGTTCGTTTCGTGTATCGTTCGCCAGTTTAATTAGACGAACACACGAAACGAAATACGAGTGAACGATACACGAAACGAACGATACACGAAACGAACAATAGGTGTGAATTTATCATGTAGACACCCCAAAAGAACTTGTCAACTACGATTTCCAGTTTAAAATAATTACTACAATTTCAATCTTACTATTACTAAAAATTGTAAATTAAAGTGTAAGCAAAATTTTACATATACAAACATTTATTTCCTTTATTTACATGTACCAGTAATTTTGTACAATAAGGGAAAACATATTTAATAAATGCATTTTTTCTATTATTTACTCTAGGACAAATAAACAAGAAATCATTTACATGTATGTAAACAAACACCTCTGGCAGTTTTACCTGGGAAATACATGCACTGCAGGTGTGAAATGTCAACTCTTACATTTGTAATTTCATTCTAATTAACAATTATATGACCTTTTGAAGCCGCACACCTCGCGGACAGCTTAACCGAGAAAATAACTGATACACCTATGTCTGGTTGGAATTGTCAATTCAGAATCCGAATAATTACAAATATAAATTCTGTATAATAATATAATTATAAATTCTGTATAATTATATAATTAGATAAATATACATTCTGTCTAATTATATAAATAGAAAGTCATATTTGGAAGTCAAATATATGAGATTTAAAATTTAATCATAAATATAATTATTAAACACATTGGTAATATAAACTATTTAATATAAATTGTATTATCCTATTACTTTACCGACTAATTTATCATTTATATATATATATAACTTGCTTATAAAATAGAAGATTACAGAAGTTAATCACATCAATTTGCACAAAAGTCATTCAAATAATAACACGATACTATTCGTGTATCCTGTGTTTGTTTCGTGTATCGTGCGTTCGTTTCGTGTATCGTTCATTTTTCGTGTCGTTCGTTCGTTTTTAGTTCGTTTCGTTTGCGTTTTTCGTTCGTATGCGTTTCATGCGTATTCTAAGCTTATACGATCCAGTGTCTGTACACTTTTACAAAACGTGAAATACATCCCTGCCCTTAGATGATTGATAGAATACTAATATAGAACAAAATCAAAGCTACTGATTACTTCATTAAAAAGAAAAAGAATGAACACAGTGCATACAATATTAGGCAAACTTACAGACACCCATTATCCTGAAAGCATTCAAAGAGACCCGTGGACCAGTCTCTATGACCTTGTAAACTTGCAACCATCAGATCATTCTTTACTTGTTGTGGCTGTGTTACAACCACCGTCGTCATTGATGTCTGTTGTGACGGCGGACCGAAGTTGTTCATTGGTTGAGGTGGTGGCTGGTTATATGGAGCCGTTGGGTTTGTGCCATACGACACCTGAGGATACATAGACTTCTCAGAGCCTGAATTTTGGTATTGGTCCATAATCAATTTCACCTATAATGATAATAATAATAACATTCATTTTGAATTATTTTATCCTTCTTTACATTCGCTTGTGTAATAATAAACAAACAATAATTTGAAGATAGGAATATAAATTAAGGCAATAGAGAAAAAAATTACTGGTTGCACGATGCCGTTATATCTATCAAAATAATACCCACACCAATGCTATTGTAAATGCGGCCTCTAATATCAGTTACAGACCACTGTTATAGGCCACTGATACAGGCCGATGTTTTTTGCAGTTTTCTTAATGAACGAGATTAAGAATTTGACCAATGTTGTAATAGGAAAATTATGTAAACTCGTGCATGAACAAAACTGTTCTCACGACTTTTTTTTTTCATTTTGAACGAGCTTAAGAATTTTACCAATGTTGTAATAGGAAAATAAGGTAAACTCGTTCACGAATAAAACTGTACTCACGACTTTTTTTTGTTTATCAAATATGTATTATAACATCATTATTGTACACGTTATACACATTAATATTGACAATCACAAGAAATGAAATGGAGCAATCAAAGGAAAACCAAACTGATAGTCGAGTAAAAATGAAAAATATATAGCTTTTACTGTTGTATTTCTTCTCATTAAATACATAAAGCATTATAATTTTCACAATTCGTAACTCAAAGTGAGTTTTATGTGCTCCGTGTTTTAGATGTATAGTTTTACTTATACAAAATATTGTTATTAGACAATTAAACTTAGCTACAATTTATGAATATAAACTTTCTTTGCATGCTATATAATTTTATTGTAATAATGCGTTTTACCTGTTGATTGTCTTCACCTTAAATGATCTTTCACAACCTTTCTATATTTACTTGTTTTATAGCTATATAGTATACCCTAGATATACGTCACCCGTTATAACTTTGATCTCACAGGATTTATCAAATGTGCGAGAAAATTGTCCTGTCACTTTTGCAGTCAGCTATCAGAATGGATAGATGGACAGAAAGGATATAGGTAAACTATAATTTCATATACCAAACACAATAAATAGGAGTTGTTTTATGTCCTAACTCATTTTTGTAACATAAAAATGTTAGGCCCTTCCTTGTCTTCATCCATCTCAACAGTTTAATAAATTTGTGGAATTCAGGATTTAAAAAAATCATATTACAAATCTCAGGCGGCAAAACCGGGTACGGAAATGGAGATATTTTTTTTCTTTTCCAGTAGCGGATCCAGACATTCTGAAATTCTGAAAAGAATACTAGGTACATTGGAGGGGAGGTGACTGCACAAAATTTTCCCAAATTCCCGAAATTTTAAATGTTTTTCATCAAAAGGGGGTTGGGCGTTGAATTCGCATCTGTTTTTTACCACTGAAAATTTCTTTTAACACGATATCGATGTTTATGCTCTACCACTAAGGGTTGACTTGATAGTCTTGAAATAGCTCATTTATGCTTCATCGGCGACTGTCGTGGAAAAAACACGCGCAATACAACAAAAAACAAGGTCCACATAATTTATTTCTTCAAACTTGTAATCTGCCCAGTAGTTCGTGTGTTTCCATTAGAATCTTTAATTTAACTTCACAAGTAGATATCGAGTGGTGTAGACTGTGTTGTTTCATGGGCTACTCGGAGATCGCTTCATGGTGTGGGTTCCCACCGCATTGAAGACCATGGGGTGAGCTTGTTGACCGTCGCTTTCTGGAGAGGGGATTTGGTATCAATCAAATATATTTCTTCTTTTCTATGAATCTCAGAATTACCTAACACACAAGTAGCAGGAAAGTGGTGAGCCTTTTGATATGAAATCCTGATTATTTTTTTCTTCCATAGCCAAATCTTCCCGGAAATTTTAAAGGTTTTTCAATCCGCCACTGGCATCTTGTGGATTGTTGTCTGATGTAAAAAAAAAATCATTTCCTTAATGATTGTTTCGTTTTTTTTTTTTTATTTATTGATGATTTGTTTGGTTTCGTTTCGTTTCTGTTGTATCTCCTTTCGTTTCGTTTCTGCTTTATCTTGTTTCGTTTCTGTTGTGTCTCGCTTCGTTTCGTTTCGTTTGTGTTTCGCTTCTTGTTTTGCAATCACCCGTTTTTTGTTTAGGTCTTACGTTGTCGTTGACGCTTTACTTATTTTGTTTCATGGAATATCGTATCAACTCAAAGAAACTGTAATATGACAAGCAGTTTATGGATATTTTCCCACTAGTATTGACTGTAGTAGTTTGATTCGCCCAACAATTTATCTTACATCTAGCTCCGCATGACGTCCAATTTTGGAGTTTATGAATACTTGCTTCGATATCCATGCGAAGTATCAATTGCATTGTATTTAGTTCTGAATAATAATGGGCATGTATTCTATTAATTCGACTGAATTATTACCTTTAAGTTAGTTAACTAGGAACATTCACTGAAACTACAATTGTAGCGTTAATGTTGATAATGTCGTCATTTGTATGATAGTATATGGGATTTTATTTTATCACGATAGTTACACGACATGCATTTGAGTTCACCCCCGGATTTTAGTGGGGTTCGTGTCGTTTGACCTTTAGTTTTCTGTGTTTTGTTTTGTAGATCATTGTTTGTGCTGTCACTTTTCTCTTGGTAATTTAACTGTCTGTCCTCCTTCGAGTTATGGTTTCTGATTTCTTTGGAATCTTCAAACTTTTCTTAACTATGAACATTCACTGAATTTATAATTATAGTGCCGATGTTAATCATGTCGCCATTTGTATGATAGCATGATAATTTGTATTTAAGTTGAATCGTTTTTGTGCCATCATATTCTCATTGTTTCGTTATATGTTGTAATTTGTGTAAGTGCTAGTAGACTAGATATCAAGAAGTAGACGTTTTTAGATCCATTAACTGGTTTAACATTTGTGTACCTATCACAACAAGAACATAGATTTTCGTCCGTATCTGTTGTTGTGTTCCTTTTAAGGTGTGTAATTTAGAATCCGTTCTGGAGGAATGGTGCGTGTTGTTGTGGTTGGTAAGATCGTAGCCATCGTTGGTAAGCACTTTTCATGCTATGTAGAAACAACATTTTGATCATAATCTTTCTTTCAATTTATGTTCGAGTGACAATCCTAGTAAGTAGTACTATATCTATATAGCATCAATAAAACACACAGCAGATGCGACTTTCAAAAATATTGCATTCTTCCTAATGATTCCATTCTCGTAGAAACCTCCAATTTAAATGAAATTGTGCAATGAATAGCTACTGGAAGTAATAGAAATATTTTAATTTTAATTACACTCGGTATGTTCAATCGCCCGGAATATATCTGAAATACTGCTCGCTGTACGTTAAACAACAGGCACTAGACGTTTTGTCAATATGAATATTACATAAGCAATGGGCAGAAAATAGTGTCCAATATATATAATATATACAAGGCTTCCAATGCCAAATTCGATCAAAATGTAAACAAAGCGGTTTATTTTTTTGCACGCCTTTTTCGTGTAAATCTTGTGGTATCCTTCGATTCTATACTACCTAAATATACTTCCGCCTTACTTTTTTCGGGAATTAATCCGTCATCAGAGCGTCACAGATAACTTTTTGTGGAATGCTGAAGTTTAACGACTTCCATGGTGGTCAATAGCCATTGCAACTGTCCGGGCTGAATTATTTTCATACGAAAATCGAATAAAATACTGATAAAAATATTAACGGTAAGATGTGTTGTTGTTGTTTTCCTCAATGCAAAAATATATGTGTTTGTTTTGTACAAAATGGCATTCCATTTTTTTAATTTTTGATTTAGAACGTCATCAAAGGGAGGTCATTCAAAGTTTGCGGCCGGTAAAACTCAAAAATGCAGACGCCTTAATTATCTCCCCTTTGAATTATTCAGCCCGGGACAGTTACAATGTATATTAACCACCATGGAAGTCGTTAAACTTCAGCATTCCACAAAAAGTTCTCTGTGACGCTCTGATAATGGATTAATTCCTGAAAAAAGTAAGGCGGAAGTATATTTAGGTCGTATAGAATCGAAGGATACCACGAGATTTACACGAAAAAGACGTGCAAAAAAATAAACCGCTTTGTTAACATTTTCACCGAATTTGGCATTGGAAGCCTTGTATATATTATATATATTGGACACTATTTTCTTCCCATTGCTTATGTAATATTCATATTGACAAAACGTCTAGTGCCTGTGGTTAAACAATGATATATCAAGCAAAAGGGAGGTTTGGGCCCATAAAACTAGCTTAACACCGCCACCTTTTTATTGAAGTGTCTGTGCCAATTCAGGAAAGTGGGCGGTCATGTATTTGTGTGCTAGGTATCGATTTTGCCTCTTTCTACGATTTTTTTTAATTGGATTTTGAAACTGTTCAGTGTAAAGCCTTGCTCATTGTCCGTTGCGATTTCAGCATGAAAACGATGTTGGGTTCGTCTTTACCTCCGTTTGTTTGTAGGAGGGTGCATGTCTTTTCTACGTTATTTGCGTTGTAGTGGTTTCCCACACATATTGTATTGTGTTTTTGTTTTGTTTTTCATCGATCTGTGTATGATATGTTGCCAGTTTCTCTGGATTGTCTATTTTTGATCGCCACTTCGTTATTCTCTAACATGTATTAACTTGCTGTCTTGTAAGATGTTAAGATAACTGAAATGTCATGTGTTTAGTTACAAGTATTATGTTTTTAATTATAAGAACAAATAACAATCTATTAGATACTTATATATGTACATTCCGATTACTATTATATGTCGCTTTGATTTATACTAGCAAAAATATATCTTAATATACAGACACAAAAGACGATTTACCAGTTCCTGACTTGATTCTAAAATTATACGCTTTTTCGAAGCTTCTGCAGTAGTTGTTTCCTTTGAAGCCGGACAAAAGTATCGATTTCATGCAATGTTCAACCAAAATAACATATAATTTCCGCACGCTCTGTATAAAATTTGAATGCTGTAGCGAATTTTTTATTTGCTTTCAAAGTAACAATTATTATTTTACAAGATTGAAATATCTGTAAATTTTAAGAAAATTCTATTCAAATCATTTGTCCTTTCCGTTGCTCTTCCATGGTACGTGGGAACCATTATGTCCTCCGTAAAGAAACTAACTTAGATTAAAAATAAGAAATGCCAAAAGCATAATTGTAGTATCAAGTCGGAAATTGACAAATGATCTATTATAAAATGTTTACATGGCATGAAACAACAAAATAAAATTGATAATGAAAAATAAAATAATTACCAATAAAAAAGGAAATGTAAAAAGAACATAAACTATCTTATTTAGACATAGCAAAAATATTTATATAAATCACTTTAATTTTATATTTTTTAAACATGTACAGTGTTATTATAATATCTTCCACGTGACCTTTGTTCACGACTTTTCATAAACAAAATATTGTTTGATCATATAATGGATTATATTACCCTTATCGTATTGTTTATGAAGCACATATGATATTGTTCTTATGGAATTCCCATGGCGGTCAACTCCCTCGATTCCTGGCAAGCTGCACACATTGGACAACAAGCAATAGTAAGACCATCGTTGCACATGGAACCCTTAAAATAGAAATTAAAATGAATAAGGTATGTCAAAACAAAATATTCCTGAAGTATAGATATTTGAATTGAGATCTTTGTTACTAAAACGTGGAAGAGAACAAAGTAAAATATAGAGGTCAGACAATTTCAGTCGATTGTTCAGACAATTACATTCGATTGTTCAGACAATTACAGTCGATTGTTCAGACAATTACAGTCGATTG
>MJUT01027167.1:32516-43332 GCA_002080005.1 Gigantidas platifrons
TTTAAGAGTACGAATAACTTTGCAAACCTACGAATAACTTTTTAAGCCCCGCCTATATATTCCGGTGTCGTATAGTAAACCTTCCACATAGCAAACCTTCCCCCGGAATGTTTACTATATAGTAAACATTCCCCTCGGAATATTTGCTATATAGTAAACCTTCACCCCTGATACTTTACAATATAGTAAATATTCCCCGGGGGAATATTTACTATATAGCAAACATTCCCCCATCCATAGGCAATCATCCCCCCTGGATATTTTGCTATATAGTAAATGTTCCCCCTTAATCCGGATAATTACTATTGATTCGGAATTTAGCACCTTAATCGTGTTAATTTTAATTGTTATATACTATTAATTATATCCGGTTATGATTAAAAGGTAAAAAAAATGTACGGAGCCATTTTGCAGTATTTGAGTAGGTAGGAAGGTTTATTATGCCAAATAAATACTATGCCAAATAAATAGTAAATCTTCCGGGGGGTTAATCTACTATGGGGGAAGGTTTACAGTATGACACCGGAACTACTTTTTTCATGTTTCTGCTCCCCTGTGAAGTAGGTACAATATGAACCGTAACCAATCTCAATAATCGGGCGTCGTCTTTTTCTAATAAATGTTTTCATAATGTGAATTCTAACATGACGTCCGTTTTCTGATTTGTACACAAACGAGCGATTCATCGATTGGGTATAATCTCATTAGCACATGCGCCGGTGGACGCATTTAAGCCAGGTAATAAAATAATTAAATAAAATTATTTACACGGCTGTTAACGTTTAAATATCTAGATAGTCACTGAAAATAATCAACATATCCAAAATTAATAATATGCGACGTTGCTACAGATGCTCCATCAATACGACTTACTTTACCGTCGTAAATGTACATGCTGATCAATTATCGTCTGCTCGAATTTGGCAGCATAAATGGTGTTCCAATCAAAGTATACTAACGTATTTGTACTAAAAGACTTATTAGAATCGAAATAATTCATGGAAGCCAGAATGTGTTTGGAGTTTTAACATGGGTTGGTCGATATTAGTAAATGTTATATATCGGCTCCGGGATAAAATACTTATATCCGCCAACACATGTTAAAACTCAAAACACATTCTGGCTTCCATGATTTATTTCTTAATTAGTCCTTTCCGTGGTAGGATAAAAATAAAATTGACCCGTTTACATCGCATATTTCTGCTTCACTTCCACGGATAACTCGAACACTGACCTTCACCTTTCTGGATATCATAGATAATTTCCAGGAAAGTTTTGTTTTTGTCAGTACATGTAGATACATTAAAAAAAAAACCACAAATGTTTTGTATAACTGGCGAAACACACGCCTGATAACAAATGTCGCCGTCAGAAAACCAATACCTATTTTCAACCTTTCACCAACTAACACCTTATTGTTTACAAACTTATTTAAAACAGACACCAATGGCAAATAAGGCCCCGATTGGCTCAATGAGCTAGCTAGTTTGATTACCTAACAACTCATACAAATCTATCACCAATACGGCGTGGGTTCGCTCCCGGCTTTGGAAATTACAAAACGGATGCACTCGACTCATAGCCGCAGGTGATAAAGCTTACCAGTTGCTTGCCCATGGTCGGTGGTTCTCTGC
The DNA here is from genome assembly GCA_002080005.1 of Gigantidas platifrons. NCBI lineage: Eukaryota > Metazoa > Mollusca > Bivalvia > Mytilida > Modiolidae > Gigantidas > Gigantidas platifrons. Next base: position 34,151 of record MJUT01027167.1, read on the forward strand.
CGGTACTCCGGCTTCTTCCACCTCTAAAACTGGTCGCCATGATATAGCTGAAATATTGCTGAAAGTGGCGTTATACACAATAAATCAAATCAAACCAATGGCATATACTTCATTCCAGGACCTAATTGTTCTCTGTAAAACCTGCACAGTGCTGCTGTGTGTACTTGAACAGCTGAGAGTAGAAAACTCAAGAAAGGGGCCCGATTGGGATCAATTAGCCAAAGGCCAGTCCTGCTTCATGCCGTACAGTTCCATGTCATAATTGCTTTCTTGAAGAGAACAAGCAAAAACGTACATAAATATCATAACAAGATCCTGCCGAATTACGCTCAGGGATTATGTTGTTAATTGATTTTTTTCTATATACAGTCAAACTTGTATCAAGAGGTCATCTTTAAAACAAAGAAAAAGTGGCCTTATAAGACAAGTGACCTACTAAAAGAGGTTCAATTGATATGAAATATTCTATGACAAGAGAAAGGGGACCTTTAATACGGGTGACCACATGGGAAGGATCGACTGTATATAAATTTACCGTCCATTCCTGGTAACAATAAACATATATACGTTTGTTGTCATCAACGTATATACTTAACGCACCGCCAACGTCCCAAAAGTTCACCTCTTAATATAGGTTTGGCTGTTTTATAGTATTATTACGTGATGGTTTTCATATTGGCCTAGTTATAGGTCCAAGGTCTGCTGTATTGGCCTGAGGGGCAGTTGAAGGCCAATACAGCAGACCGAGGACCTATAACTAGGTCAATATGGCAAACATCACTTAATGATACCTTTATTAATTAACCAGTCCAATATGATGGATATGTGAACTTTATAGGCCAATATGAAACATGTGATTGCCATCAAATGATAAGTTTTTAGGCATTGTATGACTCATTCTAAGCAAATTCATTAAAGATACTGAATTAAACTAACAGCAGAATCTGTTTGGTCTGCATGTCTCCATTCATTTTGAACTTGCATGTACGACTGACATCTCTCGGGACTATTCCATGCGATTGTCGAAACGTCTAGTGGATTCTGATCTAGCTGTTATTGGACTTACCTGAATCGGGCTAATACGGAAAATATCCGTATTGGACTGGTTTTTGACTTAGTGACCCAATGAAAGTTTTTATATTGTATTGACAGATTTGATCATATAAAGGCTAATAAATCAAAGTTAATCAATAATATAAGTTACACGGTGTGCTAGTGACCTAATACGATATATACGGGGTCAGTAAATTTACTGACCCCGTATATATCGTATTCTGTAGGTCACTAGTACACTGTGTCACGAATATATCTTACTGCTTACCTTCGAATGAGGGATTTAAATGGAATTGCATCAAAACTTATAAATATGTAATTTTTGTGTTGTGTAAATGATTGATGTGTGTCGCTATAACAATATTTGGTGACTTGTGGAATGTTACATTGGTCAAGTCTTTGAACCAACATTTGGGGACAAACGTACTCGGGGAAATTATTTTTTTATTTCAAAATTTAAAAACAATTAATATGTTTGTCTATAATCTCAACGTCAGTTGTCATGGCGGAACGCCCAGCCGTCTCGTTGTTCAACGTCAGTTGTCAGGAGAAACGCGCAGCCGTCTCGTTGTTCAACGTCATCTTTGTTTTGAAAGAAAAAAGAGGAGATAACTCTACTACTAACCGAGTATTAAAAAATCTACTGACCGTGTATTGAATATACACGGTTTCCACGTGATCACTTTAAACCAATGATATCCCTAGAAGTTTGTAAGAAGTAAGATATATATATTTACCGTCCATTCAAAGCGACAATAAACAGTTATACTTTTTTCGGCGTCACCAATGTATATATTGTATGTACCCGCAATCGGCCCAAAGAACATCACATAATCACCACAATCCGTTGGATGAAAGCCGTCTGTAAAATAAAAAAAAATTAAAACTTCATAAATCAAAAAATCTAATTTTAAAACGCATTAATTATGCGGTGAACCTGCACATAGGGTGGATTTCCTGAAGAAGAAGAAGAAGAAGAAGAAGAAGAAGAAGAAGATTATTAAAAAATACTTTTTGGCATTATGTGTGGACACTAAGATTTATAAAATGAAAAAAAAAAAAAAAAAAAAAAAAAACGTTTGCAAAATCCAAAATGAAAATGGGTTACCCCCTAACACAAGCACATTCTTATGGTATTTTATACCCAAGATAAAAAATACAAACCTCCCATACCGTTTAAGTAAACAGGGGAAACACACATCTCCTAAAAGAAACTACCAGCTAAATTTACCTTTCCTAACTTATCGTGTCGGTGAACTGATTCGGATTTCTCTAGCCTCCACGACTCGTTGACTAAAACTTGGCGAGTATCTATTGCTGACTTGAAGAAAAATGTAGCAATAAAGGAGGGGATTTGATTTAAATTTGATTTGATTTATTGTGATTAACACCACTTTCAACAACAGTTCAGCTATATCAGGGCGATCAGTTTTAGTAGTGGAAGAAGCCGGCCTTCCCGGAGAGAACCATCGACCATGAAAAAACAACTGGTAACTTGTATCACTTGCGGCTGCGAGTCGAGTGCACCTTTTTGTAACTTACAAAGCCGGGCGCGAACCCACGCCTTATTGTGGATAGGCTTGTATGAGTTGTTAGGTAATTCAACTGCCTAACTGACTGAGCCACTAGGGCCGATAAAGGAGGGAATATCTTAAATTTCTGGATAATTGAGTACATTTAAAACACGAAGAGAAGTGCATTGCTGCACGACGAATGCCGTTATGCTTAATCTAAGCATAGCATTGAGGAGAAAGAGCAAAAACTGATTGGCTAGAAATAAGGATAATCCGTCAGGGTGGAGCGACATGTCTATCTACGGACTGTTGTGTCAGGGAACTAGCACTGTAAAACGCCAATTAAGCTTGCTGGTCTAGTACAAAGCTGACTTCATCATCATCTCAATGAATGCAATTTGTTTCCGTCATGACATAGCTGAAATAATTGCTGATGAGTTGACGTTAAACTGCATTAACTCACTCCTTAAGGACAGTTAAATTAGTTTTCATAATTGGTTTGGTGGGATTTCTGTAATAATTAGTATAATTATGCATTCTGTTTTAACTACATGTATTTTGTAAACATGTTTTTTTAACTTGCATTTGTAATTTTATCGCATGAATTTTAAATTTCACAAGGGAATGCTCTCAATTAGTTTAATTGACTTTTTGTGAACTTCTTCCCTTGTCTTGTATCACGTATGTTTTATTTATATTCTATCATGTGAATTGGCTTATTCTACATTGCATGCAAATTGTCATATGAATATAAATTATTGTACTAAGCGAACTAGGCGATATATTGAAGTAATATCGTGTTTCACCAGTTCGGTGTAGAGCTACTACAAGATGGCCGACCTCGGATAAATACGCTGATCTCCTTCTATCTCTGGAGCTGTAATACGTCATTTGATATGTGTCTATACCTAACATTACTTCACCGGAAGTGACTCTGAGCACTTACATAACTCCTTTAATTAAATAGCGAACTTCGCTAAGTGATCATGCAATGAAACATACTAAATCGTGTATATCAGAACGCGCTACGTTGTCATACTGCATACATAGTTTAATACAACAACCATTCATTGCTTAATTCATATAATGTAGTAAATATATGGACCCGTATACAATGTATTATTAACATAGTCAATATATCTCTTATTATTGAACCGCATCAGTTGATTAATGGTTAGCGTGCTGGCCTCAGTTTTATTGGTGGAGGAAACCAGAGAAACCCACTGACCTGCAGCAAGTCACTGACACACTTTATCACATAACGATGTATCGGGATCCTTCAGTTGTGATAAAAAGTCCACATGCAATATTGCGATGAACATATATTTACTAATTCTAATCTATATTATACCAGTATCCAGACAGTATGGGTTCCCTGTCACTGTGATCGCACATGTTTGTTTTCCTTTGCACGGATTCGGACCACAAGGACCACTTTCCTAAAAGCATATATCATCTTAATATAGGGTTATATATGTTCAACGACACTGTACACTAAATTAGATATATACGTCTTTATTACTGTCATTGAATTGATACCTCTACCGGACTAATAGTCCCCGACGGTACCATCCGCCAAGTAGTCAGTGCTGGTGTGGTTTATTAGAAGAGTTTGAGGATACCAAAGGGGTAATTAGAAGCCGTAAATCGAATAAGGACAGACAACACAATGGCCAAAAGAAAAAGTGCAAAAGGACAAACAACGATCTACAAATCATACACATAAAACTATTAGATATAAAAATGTAATTATTACTGACATTTACTGTTCCTAAATATTATCATTATTGTTAAAGTTCTCCCATCTCAGGGGCCCGGGTGGCTCAGTGAGTTAGGTAGTTGGATTACCTAACAACTCGTACAAGCCTATCACCACTACGACATGGGTTCGCTCCTGGCTTTGTAATTTACAAAAAGGGTGCCGTCGACTCGCAGCCGAAAGTGATAAAGTTTACCAGTTGCTTGCCCATGATCGGTAGTTCTCTCCGGCTTCCACCACCACTAAAACTGGTCGCCATGATATAACTGAAATATTGTTGAAAGTTGCATTAAAACACCAAAAAAAAAATTAATCCTCTCTCATGCCTATGTGACCTTAACTGATATTGGTTATCCTGTTTGGAGCCCCTTCGTTTTCTTCCTCCCAGAGACTTTTGAATTATTTAATTTTTCAATCCTCCAATTTTGAACGTATTCGATTAAGGTTATTCAAAAATCACGTCTTACTCAATTTATTTAGATAACAATATTTCAGTTTTATTATGGCAGACTCATTTTATTAACGGAGAAAACCAGACTACTCGAACTGCCGGAAGTAACTGTACTTTATGACATAACGTTGTATCGAATACACCTCGCCACGTGCAGAATCGAACCGATAAATGTATTGGTGATTAGAACATTTTCCGGAGCACATGATTCCACCCCTGGTTTTTAGTGGGGTTCATGTTGCTCGATCTTTAGTTTTTTGTGTAATGCTTTGTAGATCATTGTTTGTTCTTTGTCTTTGGCAATATCATTGTCTGTCTGTCTGTCCTTCGATGTACGGCTTTTGTTTATCTCTTTGGTATCCATAGACTTTTCGTAAATAACTCAGTTTTTACCGAAGAAGCAAGCGACATAAAATATCCCGATCTCACTACATAGAATAGAGAAGAGCTATGTCACTTTACGGTTGATTGGTTAATATATCTGACATACTTCTCATATGACGCATTCGGAACTCTTCTGATATTTTGGCACTTAAACGTTAACCACGGACGTGATAGAAGAGAGGCCATGGAAGTGCGTGCTTCTTAGACTCCTGTTGACAAGAAAAAATTGAAGATACCAAATGGGCAATCAGAAGCCGTAATTCAAAGGACAGACAATATAATGGCAAAAAGACAGAGAACAAACAATTATCTACAAAAGATTAAGTAATATTAACCCCACTAAAACTCAAGGTGAACTCAGATACCCAGGAATCATAGGCAGTTCCTGTTTCACTAGAGGCACCCGTCGTGTTAGTCTTGTTACAGTCAACGTATTAAGTGCATCGTATGACGATCGCAGTCTCCAATCGTTTTAGCTTCAAATCAAATGATATTCTCAAGATTAAGAAGAGTTTGAAGATACCAAAGGGGTTATCAGAATCCGTACATTGAAGAAGAATAGATAACACAATGGCCATTTGAAAATCACATGAAACAACTTTAAATATTAAAATGAAAGCAAAAAACATATTGTCGTGCTGCTTAGCTCTCAATAATGATAATGACTTCCATCAAATTCGGAATATTGGCAAAATTAGACTGTTTATCACTGAAAATGCCTGCAAGACATTGGTGTGTTCCCTGGTTACATCGCGACTAGNATGCGTTACTATATGGAGTAACATACACATAAAATTAAAGATCGAGTAACACGAACCCTACTAAAAACTAGGGTGAACTCAGCTGTTCCGGAAGAGAAAGCAATTCATGCATGTAAGAAGTGATTGGATATACCAAAGGGGTAATCAGAATACGTACATCGAAGAAGAATAGACAATACAATGGCCAAAAGAAAAAGTACAAAAGGACAAATATCTAAATGGACATACATACACATAAAACTAAAAATCTAGTAGCACGAACCCCACTTAAAACTAGGGTGAACTCAGGTGCTCTGGAAGGGTAATTCATATCTTGCTTTATATTGCATGACAACAGGATCAATTGTTTTAAAATCGTATCTTGAAGAAAATACTAGTCAATCGGGTGCCACTAGTGGAGCAGGAACTGCTTACTATTTCTGAGCACCTGAGTTCACACCCGGTTCCTGTCACTTGTGCCTTATGAGTATATTTTGTAGATTGTTGTTTGTCCATTTGGTCATTGTGTTGTCTGTCCAACGATATACGGATTCTTATCACTCCTTTGGTATCTTCAAACTCTCCATGTTTTATATTGCATGACATGAACAAAATCGTGAACATAATGAACAGAATAAGTATTTTTTAAACTTACAGGTATCCACGTTGTAATGTTATAAAATCTAGTTCCGACTACATTAAAAAGCTGTATACCTCTTCTTGCTAGGGATAAATCAAATAGTTCACAAGTAAGAACTGGTTCAAATTTGTGGTTTATACCAGTACAAAATTTAGTGCGCATGCACGTACGAGCGCACATTTTTGGCCCCATATTTTCATACGAGATCATACGGAAGGTAATGTATTTGGTATCTTCTTGAAATGGTCCCATTTGAAAATCACATGAAACAACTTTGAATATTAAAATGAAAGCAAAAAACATCTTGTCGTGCTGCTTAGCTCTTAATAATGATAATGACCCAATATGTACACGGTGTAGAAATAAATGATCAGGCAATATTCACCCAAGCATAGAAAAAAAACCATGTAATATTTAAAACTATTATATGAGACAAGCATTTTTGCTTAATTTCGTGCCTTAGTAATGTTCACCCAAGCATAAAAAAGGCCATATAATATTTAAAATTATTATATGTCACAACTGTTTTTTTAATTTCGTGCCTTAGTAATGTTCACCTAAGCATACAAAAGACCATATAATATTTAAAACTATTTGTTCGTCTTCTTCCAACTAGGCTCTAATGATAGAGTGAGTAACGTCCCGGATTATTATATGACAGGAGGATTTATTTTAATTTCGTTCCTATAGTAACGAGCTTGTGATGCTTTGTAATTACTTTTAGACACTGGAACAAAGCCATATCGAATATAGGCATCTGAGATGAATATAAGTTATTTGGTTTTCAAATATTTTGTCTTATTTCAAAAACACCTTCGGTATATTGGCCACTGTATTGTCTGTCCTTCAGTGATTTACTGCTTCTGATTTTCCCTTTGGTATGTTGGCCACTGTATGGTCCGTCCTTCTGTGATTTACGGCTTTTCATTATCCCTTCGGTATATTAGCCACTGTATTGTCCGTCCTACCATTTACGGCTTTTAGTTATCCTTGTGGTATATTGGCCACTGCATTGTCTGTCATTCAGTGATTTACGGCTTCTGATTATCCCTGTGGTATATTGGCCACTGTATTGTCTGTCATTCAGTGATTTACGGCTTCTGATTATCCCTGTGGTATATTGGCCACTGTATTGTCTGTCATTCAGTGATTTACGGCTTCTGATTATCCCTGTGGTATATTGGCTACTGCATTGTCTGTCATTCAGTGATTTACGGCTTCTGATTATCCTTGTGGTATATTGGCCACTGTATTGTCTGTCATTCAGTGATTTACGGCTTCTGATTATCCCTGTGGTATATTGGTCACTGTATTATCTGTCCTTCAGTGATTTACGGCTTCTGATTATCCCTGTGGTATATTGGCCACTGCATTGTCTGTCATTCAGTGATTTACAGCTTCTGGTTATCCCAGTGGTATATTGGTCACCGTATTGTCTGTCCTTCAGTGATTTACGGCTTCTGATTATCCCTGTGGTATATTGGCCACTGCATTGTCTGTCATTCAGTGATTTACGGCTTCTGGTTATCCCTGTGGTATAATGGCCACTGTATTGTCTGTCATTCAGTGATTTACGGCTTCTGATTATCCCTGTGGTATATTGGCCACTGTATTGTCTGTCATTCAGTGATTTACGGCTTCTGATTACCCCTGTGGTATCTTGACCACTGTATTGTCTGTCCTTCTGTAATTTACGGCTTGTGATTATCCCTTTGGTATGTTGGCCACTGTATTGCCTGTCCTATGATTTACAGCTTCTGATTATCCCTTTGGTATGTTGGCCACTGTATTGTCTGTCCTTCTGTAATTTACGGCTTGTGGTTATCCCTTTGGTATCAAACTTGTTTTCCATGTTTTAACATATAAAGCTAAGCTTCATCTCCCTCTGGTAGTTGAACGTATCTTTTCTATAGGTTGAAACCATAATCCAGTTTTTATTGAAATTTCTTACCATGCCATGAGATTGATACCGATAACCGGTGTAACCCTTCCACAACAATTGTTGACTATTAGTCCCCGAGGGTGTCATCCACCCAGTATTCAGTGATTCGGCACTGACTTCATTTATTATTATATCTACGTTTTTAATAATATCAATGGATCTATACCTCTTCTGGTGGTGGAGTATTAGTCCCCGAGGGTGTCATCCACCCAGTATTCAGTGTTTCTGCACTGACATGATTTACTATTATATCTACGTTTTTATTACTATCAATGGGTTGATACCTCCTGGTGGACTATTAGTTACCTGGGATATCAAACCTCCTGGTGGACTATTAGTGCCCTGGGATATCATACCTCCTGGTGGACTATTAGTCCCCTGGGATATCATACCTCCTGGTGGACTATTAGTTACCTGGGATATCATACCTCCTGGTGGACTATTAGTTACCTGGGATATCATACCTCCTGGTGGACTATTAGTTATCTGGGATATCATACCTCCTGGTGGACTATTAGTCCCCTGTGATAGCATACCTCCTGGTGGACTATTAGTTACCTGTGATATCATACCTCCTGGTGGACTATTAGTTACCTGGGATATCATACCTACTGGTGGACTGTTAGTCCCCTGGGATATCATACCTCCTGGTGGACTATTATTCCCCTGGGATATCATACCTCCTGGTGGACTATTAGT
>MJUT01027167.1:58221-69354 GCA_002080005.1 Gigantidas platifrons
GTGAGTTATCTGTTTCTGACAACCGCTGTGTTACTTATCGTGGGATCTGTGTTACTCATGGTGGGATTTGTGTTACTCATGGTGGGATCTGTGTTACTCATGGTGGGATCTGTGTTGCTCATGGTGGGATCTGTGTTACTCATGGTGGGATCTGTGTTGCTCATGGTGGGATCTGTGTTACTCATGGTGGGATCTGTGTTACTCATGGTGGGATCTGTGTTGATCATGGTAGGATCTGTGTTACTCATGGTGGGATCTGTGTTGCTCATGGTGGGATCTGTGTTACTCATGTTGGGATCTGTGTTGCTCATGGTGGGATCTGTGTTACTCATGGTGGGATCTGTGTTGCTCATGGTAGGATCTGTGTTGCTCATGGTGGGATCTGTGTTACTAATGGCGGGATCTGTGTTACTCATGGTGGGATCTGTGTTGCTCATGGTGGGATCTGTGTTACTCATGGTGGAATCTGTGTTGCTCATAGTGGGTGGGTGGTTGTGCAACTCATATTCCACTTGGACAGGGCACCGGAGTTCATTCACGGTAGTCAGTTGGTTCGTGTTGATAGATCTTAAGTTTTCTGCGAAGTATTATGTAGATCGCTGTTTTTTGTTTGTTTTTAAAAAAAAATTATTTCTGTTTTTTGTTTATTCGGTACTTCTTCGATTTACGGCTTCTGATTACCCCTGTAACTTCTTCAAACTTTTCTATAACAATATGAATTAGCCTTTACACGCTACAAAACTGACAACAAACATCTACAGATTCTTTAATCAGTTGTTTATGATTTCCGAGTAGTCTATTAATATCCCAATGTCACTCTTTTATCTTATCTATACTTGTTCAATTATCTGTATGTCCGTGACATAATATAAGTTAAAATTAGCACGACGGAAATCCCAATTCATGTATTTATAGAATTATTCTATAAGAAATCCAAGTTGCACAATATCAATTTTGATTTTAATTACTCACTCAACGTATATTTGTTTTAAAGTAGTACTTAGTTTTATGGTATGTTTTGCAGGAAATATATTGTATGGTTTTGACTATATATATTATACACTTCGATAAAACTTAAAGGCATATTGTCTACGATTTTGTGGGAAAATTGTAACTGTCCATAAATGATTTATTTAAGCTATCATTAAACAGTTATGCTGCAAAAGATACGATTGGTGTTCTTTTCTTGACAAAGCTATCGTTAACGGAATTATTGTCCAGTGAAAGTGACAGCGCCACCTATAAAAAACGGAAGTTCGGAACTCTCGGGGTTATAGCTTTGAGGTAAGGAAAATACTGCTAAGATTCAAACACTTCAAATTGTCACGCTCGTTTAATGTTGTTTGCATCTTAACGTTCCGTAGCGTATTTGCCAATAATTCTGTGTTTAATCTTCATTTTATGAAGGTCAGTACGGAAAACGACAATAATTTTGGGTATGTAAAAATTACGATTTTGGTAGACAATATGCCTTTAAGCGCCACAATAATTTTTTTTGAAAATTAACTTTTATAAAAATGCGATTGTTGTAGTAAAGAATATATGTACACATAAGCTTTAATTAAATACGTTACACGCCATTCCGAGATCAAAATACGCCATCCTTGCTTATCTAATAAAGCACTTTTTTCTTCATTAGAAATATCTACTGGATCCAGTAACATGACTTCGGACGATACTCCAGTGGCAATTGAAGCATCAACATTTACAGTCCAAAGGTCACTACCAACGTCATCACCACCCCCGTCGCCTCCACCGCCACCAATGGCATCACCACCCCCGCCGCCTCCACCGCCGCCACCACCAGCTCAGACAACTATAACGGTACCAATATCTGTTCCAGATGCACAAAGACCATTAAAAAATTTACAATGGACCAGAATAACACAGAGCAAAGGTAAAGTAAATTATGTCTACATGGAGCCCTGAATAAGACGAAAACATGTCTAAACCGAACCATGATAAGACGGATTCCTACCTAAACCGACCTCTGAATAAAATGGAAAAATGTCTATTATTCCGAACACAAGAAGAGTTTCAAAGAGTAATCAGAAACCATATATCGAAGACGAACAGACAACACAATGGCCAAAAGAAAAAGTACAAAGGGACAAACAACGATCTACAAAGCATACATATTAAAGATAAAGTAACACGAACCCCACTAATTGCTACTTCTTCGCTAAGTATTATCATCCTGTCAAAGTGTAAGCAGGGACGGATTCAAGGGGGGTGCACCCCGCCCCCCCTAAAATTGGAAAAAATATGATTTTTTGCGTAAAATCGTGATTTTTCACACGAAATACCCCAAAATTTTTCGCGCCTCCCTACGCTCGCCGCGATTTTTTTTAAGTGCGCCCCCTAACTTGAAATCCTGGATCCGCCTCTGATAAGTACATTTTGAAGATACCAAAGGGGTAATCAAAGTCCGTAAATCGAAGAAGGACAAACAACACAATGACCAAATGATAAAACGACAAACAACGATCTACATACAATACATTATATATAAAACTAAAGATCGAGATACACGAACCCCAATACAAACCCGGGGTGAAATCATGTGCGCTGGAAAGGTAAACAGTGCTTGTTCCACTTGTGTTTACAATCACTGACTTTACTATGCATGTGTTTCTTATCAGTTGACTATTCTAATGATATGTTTTGTTAGGAAACGTATGGAACAAGATACAAGATACAGAAGACACAATAGAAGTGGATTATCCTGAAATTGAGAGATTATTTTATTTGAAAAATAATACAACTCTGAGAGTAAATACAAGGAGAGAGGTAAATGATTTATTCATGACGATTTGCTAACATTTTATCACGTAAACAGGAAGTTATGATCCGAATGCGCAGTCATTTACAGGAAATACACGTATAAAACATCTACTTTCTTATGTTCTATTCTGCCCCTTATGATATGGTATTGTTTGGTTTGCTTGATGGTGTTTAACGCCACTTTCAACAATATTTCAGTTATATGGTGGCAGTCAGTTTTATTGGTGGAGGAAATCAGAGTACACGGGTGACAAACGTTATCACATGTTGAACTGAATTCACAACGTAAGTAGTGATAAGCACAGATTACATAGATAGTTTTCAATTAATCTACCCTCGCTATATATTGGCTTTATGCGTACAAAGATATATGAGGAAAACGTGTTTTTCTTCAATATTATGCATATCAAATCCTCCCTCAGGCATTGGCCGACCTTAGCTGGTTTTGGTTATCCTGCTTAGGCTCTTTGATTTTAATTCCCCCTTTATGTCAAAAATGGCAATAGTTATATAATGACGTTATGCATTTAAACAATTTCTAAAAGGGATTTACTTAAGGAATGCATTAAGCAAATCCTCATAAAAAACAAATGAAAAATAAATAATTTATACTCTTTTGGCTTCTTGTTTCTTTTGTGTATTTTTGATCAGCATTAGACATAAACTATGTAGGGGACCATCTATTGAACATTCCTGCCAAGTTGATTCCAATTGGTGTGCTGGTTTCAGAGAATAAGATTAAAATGTAAAAGTTTGCGGACGACGTTAAATTGTTAAATTATTTGCCTTTCCAATCTTTCGATTTTAAGCGTACCTGATGAAAGATATTCCCGAAACGCGTCGTGCGCACTAAATTAGATATCTACGTTTTTATTTTAGCATAACTTACTTGACCACAAAGAGGCCATGAAGGTGAATGTGCTCCTAAGAAAATTTAAATCCCCGGATGAATTGATTGATGTAATGCAACGTGGATCGACGGATGAGTTTGGACTAGAACATTACCAAGAGATTTACAAGATTTTGTGTGAGAAAGACGTGGTATGTAATAATTAAGAAATAATTCACCCATGTCATATTTTATGCTCATCTTAACAAGAGGAGGCATTATATTTGTCGGAAGCGAGGTGCAAAATTTAGACAAATATAATGCCTAACCATGTTAAATTGAGAATAAAACATGACATGGACGAATTATTTCGATTCTAATATGACAGTTAAGGTGGTACCATACACTTCAGGTAAAATTTGATCTGCTCGTTTAATTTTCTTATTTTTTGGCAGTGTGTTTGAATATATCCACTGTAATAAATATCAAAATTTTAACAAATTCCAACCAACAGATTCAGAGTTATAAATTCACTAGTCACATAGCAGCTTTTCTCTCTGTAGTTTTGATCACCAAGATGCTTGAAATCTGCATACAAACATCATATGATCAAAACGTTCAACTGATTTTAAAGAGTTATCTCCCTGTAGTGTTAGGTACCACCTTAAAGTAAATTTGTAAATCAATGTGGCATTAATGCTACTGAAGGATTTGGCTGCTCCGATTCCCTCTCCGAATGAAAATTTCGCATTCTACGATGAATAATACAGAAACAGTAATATTATTACTAATTTAAAGTAAAATAATGTAACCTTTGTTAAAACATTATACAAACTATGGTTTCAATGAATTATTTCGATTCTAGTAGGAAAAATCAAACTTATATTTTGAATTAGAGTCAGTAATAAATAATAATAATGAAAATGCATGTAATAACACAATTCACTAACCTTCATGTTTACAGTAGTTTTTCTACATTGATAACTAGACGGCAATGTAATTAAATTACTGATATGTTCCAATCTGATCGCATTTAAACAAGTAAAATGCTCACAAAATCGTAAAATAAATCAGTAACCTTATTTATTAACAGATAACAAAAAAAAATCGAATTTTTTTTAAAAATTTGTTTCCCTTATTTTTGAAGCTTCAAGCGACTGTGCACTAATACAGTGCACAACTTAATTTGTATATCTCTTTGAACCTGAATATGGAGATTTCTGTATGTCACATAAACTTGTCCATTCGGAATGTGATTCGGTGTTTATTACGTGATTTTTGTAAAATTATTTCTTCTAGATTAATCGGCTTCGTGAACAGTCGTTGGATGACATGGACAAATTAAACTCAGTGGACTACTTCATGGTTAGAATCATTAACTTACCAGATTTCAAGTTGTGGATCAAAATGATAATAACAAAAGGGAAGCTGGAAGGACTCTGTAGTATTTCCGGAAACCTTCAGACCATTAGTGAAGCATGTGAAATGATAATGTCAGACAAATCCTTCCATAATTTCCTTCGATTTGTCCTTCATGTAGGACTCTTTCTTAACAAGGTATGTATAATAAACGTTAGAGAATACCGAAGGGGCAATCCAATGTGGACAATCCAGAGAAACTGGCAACATAGGGTACACAGGACACAGGACAAATAAATGTTAGAGAATACCGAAGGGGCAATCAAAGATGAACAATCCAGAGAAACTGGCAACATAGGACACACAAGACACAGGACAAATAAACGTTAGAGAATACCGAAGGGGCAATCAAAAATGAACAATCCAGAGAAACTGGCAACATTGGGTACACACAAGATACAGGACAAAAATAGACAATCCAGAGAAACCAGCAACAAAGGGTACACAAAACACAGGACAAATAAACGTTAGAGAATACCGAAGAGGAAATAAAAAATAGACAATCCAGAGAAACCGGCAACATAGGGTACACAAGACACATGACAAATAAATGTGAGAGAATACCGAAGGGGCAATCAAAAATAGACAATCCAGAGAAACTGGCAACATTGGGTATACAAGACACAGGACAAATAAATGTTAGAGAATACCGAAGGGGCAATCAAAAATGAACAATCCAGAGAAACTGGCAACATTGGGTACACACAAGACACAGGACAAAAATAGACAATCCAGAGAAACCAGCAACAAAGGGTACACAAGACACATGACAAATAAATGTCAGAGAATACCGAAGGGGCAATTAAAAATGAACAATTCAGAGAAATTTGCAACATAGAACACACAAGACACAGGACAAATAATCGTTAGAGAATACTGAAGGGGCAATCAAAAATGAAAAATCCAGAGAAACTGGCAACATTGGATACACAAGACACAGGCCAAATAAATGTTAGAGAATACCGAAGGGGCAATCAAAAATGAACAATCCAGAGAAACTGGCAACGTAGGACACACAAGACACATGACAAATAAACGTTAGAGAATACCGAAGGGGCAATCAAAAATAGACAATCCAGAGAAATTGGCAACTTTGGGTACACAAGACACAGGACAAATAAATGTTAGAGAATACCTAAGGGTCAATCAAAAATGAACAATACAGAAAAAGTGACAACATAGGGTACACAAGACACAGGACAAATAAATGTTAGAGAATACCGAAGGGGCAATCAAAAATGAACAATCCAGGGAAACTGGCAACATAGGACACACAAGACACAGGACAAATATACGTTAGAGAATACCGAAGGGGCAATCCTATGTGGACAATCCAGAGAAACTGGCAATATAGGTTACAGAAGACACAGCACGAAGACAAACACTACACAGTGTGTTTGACATCACTATACGCAATCGCACACAAATTACATAAATAAGACCCCTCTTACAAACGTTTTCAATTGTCATGTGACATAATCTCTAAATTGTCATGTGACATAATCTCCAAATTGTCATATGGCATAATCTCCAACTTGTCATGTGACATAACCTCCAAATTGTCATGGGACATAATCTCCAACTTGTCAGTATTTAGTAGAACTAGAAGATTATAGATGTACTTTATCCTTTCATTATGAATGAGTCAGTGATTGTTGATTGATGCCAAGTGTGCAACTTTACAGCCATAATATGGCGAGAACCAGTTACATTCAATGAGATGTATCAATAACATGTGACAATGCTGTCCGCTTTCAAGTTCAAGTTCATAGCTTTATTTATAGTCGGTACATGAATAAATATTGCATAATAACACACGCTCTTATGAGTTTTTAATACTGACATCGATAACATTGTTATAAAGTTGAAACATACATTAAAAAAATACATGGTGAGAGCAAACAAGCATGCAAATGTTAATATAATCAGTCAAAAGTTAGAACACAACAGCCTTTGTGCGTTGTGCCTTTCGAGATAGAGCCCGTGTGGCTCAGTGAGTTAGGTAGTTGTAGGGCCCGGGTAGCTCAGTGAGTTAGGTAGTTGGATTACCTAACAACTCATACAAGCTTATCACCAATACGGCGTGGGTTCGCGCCTGGCTTTGTAATTTTCAAAAGAGGGTGCACTCGACTCGCAGCCGCAAGTGATAAAGTTTACCAGTTGCATGCCAATGGTCGGTGGTTCTCTCCAGGTACTCCGGCTTCTTCAACCACTAAAACTGGTCGCCATGATATCGCTGAAATATTGCTGAAAGTGGCGTTTAACACAATAAATCAAATCAACCTATGAGACTTCCTTTAATTATATAATGGGTTATGAAAAAGAACGCTTTAATCTTGAACAGTATACATAATATATTTAATCTTCATGAGGCAGCATGAATCATATGTACAATATCAGTTACATCTATATTAAAGAGTACCTGTGTTAAGGTAGAATAAAATCGTACTTTAGTGGCGACAGACACTGATTGCACAGGTAGTTGTAAATGTAATTACCATACGATCACGACCACGACGGCCCCTATTAAGCTATTGATTTTGCATCATTTAATATTTTTTGCAGGGTAAAACTCTTGGGAAAGCTGTTGGTTTTCAGATATGCTCATTAAAGATGCTAGCGGAGACTAAATCTACAATGGATGATAAATTTACACTTTTGGACTATCTGGTTGGTGAAATTGAAAAATCTGGCGAAAGTTGTTTGTTTTACGTCAATAGATTTTGGGATACCCTTCAACAAGTAAAAAGGTATATAGTATAAAATTATTGATTTTCTTCTCGACAGGGGCCCGGGTGGCTCAATGAGTTAGGTCGCTGGATCTAACAACTCATGCAAGCCTATCACCAATACGGTGTGGGTTCGCGCTCGGATTTGTAAATTAGAAAAAAGATGCACTCGACTCGCAGCCGCAAGTGATAAAGTTTACCAGTTGCTTGCCCATGGTCGGTGGTTCTCTCCGGGTACTCCGGCTTCCACCACTAAAACGGGTCGCTATGATATAGCTGAAATATTGTTGAAAGTGGCGTCAAACACCAAAAATCAAATAAAAAATCAACAAGTAAAAAGGTATATAATGTAAAACTAATGTTCTTCTTCCTCATGTACAGTGGTTAGTGTTAGAATAATGGTGTTTAGCTCCACTTTCAAAAATATTCCATTTATATCCTCGCGGCAAGTTGTATTGATGACGGAAACCGGAGTGCCTGGCGAAAACCACTGCCTCTGGCATAGGTGATCTTAGTCGATTTTGGTTGTCCTTTTTTAGACCTTCTAGTTTTATTGCTCCCTAACACTTCTAAATTATTTCGCTTTGTAATCTTTCGATTTTGAGCGTACTTGATTTTCCCAGAAATGTTTGATTACGTCGTCTTTTAACACAATCGGAAGGAAATCCCCTTGGTGTATATAAATACGACCAGGAAATCCCCTTGGTGTATATAAATACGACCAGGACATCCCCTTGGTGTATATAAATACGACCTAGTTTCTCCACTGCGAGGTACAGCATCTCAACAAGGGGCGTTCGAAGTTGTGTTGGACTAAACAAATTCACAACTCGCCCTTAGAGATGAAATGAAAATGAGGTCATCGTGAGTGCAGAGGCCGACGATCACGATCTCTGCATGTGCAAACACAAAGTGAAGATACAAAACGGGTAATCACAGACCATTTATCGACGGACCGACAGTACAAAGGACAAAAGACAAAGCTGAATGACTTGTGCATACATTGTTATATATGAAAAGTCGGAAGATACCAAAGGGGCATTCGGAAGTCGTAAATCGAAAATCAGACAATACAATGGCAAAAAGTGTGAAGATACCAAAGGGGTATTCGGAAGTCGTAAATCTAAGATCAGACAATACTATGGCCAAAAGTGTCAAGATACCAAAGGGGTAATCAGAAGTCGTAAATCGAAGCAGAACAGACAACAATATAACAAAAAGACAAGATGAATGTCTGAAGCATATTTATTATGTATAATATTTCTCATTCAACCATTATAACCTAAAAACAATCAAATGAAGATTTCTGACTGTTTTATTTTATTATATTTTTTGCGATGAAAAAATATATGTCCTTACGTTCTGTGTCTTTACGTTATGAGTTCCGTGCTGTAGTGTCCGTTACGATTTCCGCATAAAATAGTATGTTCCGTCCGTCTTTACCTCCAGTTGTTTGGAGGAGGGAGCATGTCTTATTTACGTTATTTGTGTTTGTTTGAACGTTGTTCAACACATATTGTGTTGTGTTTTTGTTTTGTTTGTCTTCGTCTTGTATACCCTATGTTGCTAGTTTCTCTGGATTGTCCATTTGTGATTGCCCTTTCGGTATTCTCTAACGTTTATGTATTACATGTTTATACATGTATAGTACTATTAATTAACAATACACGTTATTTACTTCTGGAAATTTAGACGAGCATTTTGGGGATGTTTACCAGTAAACAATATTATGCTAACATATCAGCGATTTCAATTTTACTTGAAACGTTCTGATATAATTGTGGTCGGGGTCGTATGGTAGTTGGATTTACAACTACCTGTGGAATCAGTGTCTACCACCACTAACTTTGTGAGTTAGACTTTCGCGTATGCGGGCGTGTACTCGATACACCATTTTGTGTTCAACTTGCGGCAGATTGGTTGTTTCCTCTGGTTTCCTCCACCAATAAAACTGACCGCTGTGCATTTATGAGCTTCTTTCTGGCCATCGTTCTCACGAAATAACTGAAATATTGTTGAAAGTGGTGTTAAATTCCTTACTAAATACGTTCTCATGGAATAATTTCACATTTGGGAAAGGGTCCCTTATTGGAATTCGTTTATATTTAGATTTATACTATGCAAAAATGTTGTCATTAGTAGCACTTAGAAGTTAGCAAAATAAAATAATTTACGAAACAATATTTTTTTTCTCAAAAGTTGTACAATGGTGCAGGCTTTGAACGACTTTAAGCAGATGCAGGTAAAAATGAAAGAGATGGAGGAAATTATAACTTCTCTGGACGAGACTTCCGGTCAAATCAAAGACAAATGTCTACAGTTTAAACAGGTATTTCAATATAATAAACCATGTTCAGATTTCCGACTTGATTCTAAAATTATATATTCTTCACGTTTTTCTTTGAGTTACAGGAAAACGTGTTCATATCATACAATAACATTATATTTTTCTCTTACTGTATATAAAATTTAAATGTTGTAATTTTTCATTTGCATTAAAATTATCCTCTGATACTTTTAAAGATTCAAATGGCTATAAATCACTGTATGGTAATGGGGAACATTCACCTAAATTTACCAAGCAGGTGTCGCTCGAGGACTAACGGTGGTTAGCTGGGCGTTTTATTTTCGCACAGACGTTTGTAACCTATGTAAAGTGATCATGTCATCATGTTGAAATAAGACAAGGACAACGTTACAATCATATCTGGGGCACGGTCACCTGTTACTAACTGTGAATGTCAATATGAAATAAAATTACATTCTTATATTTATTTTCTTTTGTCCTCCAAGAGCAAAAATCAATTATAATTTTCAATAAATTTGTACTTAGGAAATACGCATACAGGCGCGTAGCTGCCCTTACGCAAAAAAACCATTGCTAGCACATCATTTCGGCAAAAAAAAATGTTTTTTACTTGCACTAAAAATATTATTACTAACATGGGAAGAACCCCACTTTTTCAGTATAATTAATAATCATTATAATGTGTTTTTTCTGAAGAAAGATGATATTGACCTTTATTCCGGAGATTGCTTTTACGATGACGGGTTTTTTTCCAGTATTTATAATTTCCCGAAGTTGAGCATGGTCAACATTCAAAGTTTGACATGAAGAAACTAGATTTTTACTTCAAGCCTAAGGATGTTTCATCCACAAAATCGTTCGATACAAGCCAAGCTGGTGTATCTGATTCTCTACCAGAGTCATTACCAAGTCCATTAGATTCACAAAATAACTTAATAAAAAAAAGCAAGAACTATTTAAATTCTTTAATATAAATAGTATTCATTATTGTCTGTAGGAGTATTGTCTCATGTTTTCTTGTGAATGAATGCGAAATGCCATGAAATATAATAGTGTCTCCTGTC
>MJUT01027167.1:131341-142643 GCA_002080005.1 Gigantidas platifrons
GATTTTGTTGTGGAACTTGATAAGTAGGTGGTGGTATATAATGACCATTTGGTGGTCCATGTGGCATTGGTTATGGAGGTGGTAGATAATGCCCCGATGGTGGACCACGTGGTTGTGGTGTTACATGTGGCCTTGGTTGTGGTGGTGGCATGTACTGTCCATATGGTGGTAGCTGTTGTCTATTGATGTAATTTGGCCCATACATATAATGGCTTGACGGTACATATTGTTGTTGAGAATATGGTGGTACGACATATTGGCTATACGCTAGAAATGGAGAGTTATGAGGTGATGCGTACTGTCTTTCCTGGGATTGTTGGCTGTGCATCATCATCTGCATTTGTTGTGTCTGCATTATTTGCATGTTTTGCATCATTTGCATTTCTAAAGACCTGAAGCGATGTTCGTTCAGTCTTTGGTCAATCAGTTGGCTACATAAGGAGTGAATGGAGTCAGTTGTTTGACAATTGTGAGTTCCAGATATGCATCTTGTTGTTTCGGTAGTTTGTGACACATTATTGTTTTCCCTTTGCTTCAGATTCTGGGATTGGCGGAGAAGTTCTACCGTTGAAGTAAGACGTTCAACTTGTAATTCTAGTTTTGTAATATATGCCTTGTCAATATTTGTTTCATCTTTCGGTTTTGATTTTATTGTCCTTTTAACCTTTAATTTGTTTATATTGCCATCCATCTTATCTGTGCTTGCCATGTTTTCTTGATTATTTACTTTTGGCGTTTCAGTAATTGATTTGGGCGTTTCTTGAGGTGAACTAAGTAGACTGATGGTATTAGCTGAGGGTATGGTTTTTTCACCAATCAGATTTTGATAAGTTGGCTTCTTATTAGTTTTGCCCATTAGATCTGGTGTTGATGTATGTATACTGGTGGTAGGGACTGGTTTTTACATAGGTAAGGCTTTCATCTAGTGACTTTTCCTCGTTTTGTGTTGTTGCTGGCGCAAGTTCATGGTAATCCTCTTGCGATTGTTCATCTTCTTTATTATATATTATGTTGTCTCTACAAATAATACATATGTAGTCCTTTTTTTCGTAGAGTGGCAGGTTTTTGGTTGAAATATTTGCACATTCAAAGTGTATCCATAAACAGCATTCAGTGCACTCTATAGTGTCATCTCCCGCAGACAGATTACAGATGGGACATACAAATTGTATATTGTTGTTGCTAGTACAGGGACTGAGTTGTTCTTTTTTGTTCTTTCATCAGTGAGGCGTCCCCACTAATATTAGCTCGGTTAGTTTTTTGCAATTGAAATTGCACCGGCGAGGCGTCCCCACTAGTGGTATTTCCCTCTATTTGTGTAGATGGTACCAGCAAGGCTTCCCCATTAGTATCGTTATCTATCCTGGAATTTTGTACTGCCATTAAGGCGTCCCCACTAGCATTATGATGTTGATATTCATTTTGTGTTTGTATTACTGATATAGCTTCTTCGCTATGTGGCTGGGTAAGATCAGATACCATACCTACATACTTTTTACTCTTTCTATTTTCATTTTCAGTTGGATATTTTCTCATGTATTCTCTTATTTGGTGTTCAAGTAGTTTGTTTAGTTGGGAGCAGTTTCCTTTGTTTTCCATAATTTTGATAATTTCTTTTAGATGATCCAGAAATAAATCCTTATTATGCCCATTAACCTCAATGCGACCTGTTGTATGAAACAGATTTGCTCTATATTGTTGTTTATTGTTGTTTCTATTTCTAATAGAGTATGATACACTTATGCACATTCCTTCTTCATCTAACTTACGTTTTGGGTCTAATTTATATAGTTCATGTTCATGAAAATATTCTTCAATCGCTGTTTTCAAAAGCTCATCAGCTCCTCCTGAGAGTTCAAGGATAAAAGTTCCATGTTTGTTTATAAGGACAACTTCAATGTCCCTCTGACATTGCTCTATCTTTTTGTTTAGTGCCTTTTTCTTATTTAATCTGAAGTTTTCATATTTTGCTGGTGTATATGGAGTTGGTTTTATTTTCTGTCTTGTCGATGTTTTTAATGATAGCTCCATATTGTTTATAATGAACTTCTATATTCTAAATAATGCTTCAACTGTATCAGCTGGGCGTCCCCACTAATAATTATCAAGAGAAGTCTGTATATAAATGAGGGTTTTACTCTATCATAGAATTAGCTTTTGTTAATAGTAGACAGGTATAGATGTTATAGATGTTATCAGCGAGGCGTCCCCACTGATATTTACCAAATAAGGGGCTTTAATTTACCATAGATTAACTTTAGGTATCTTTGAGAAGCAATCTTCGTAAATTTTGGTAGCTATTCTTCTCATCCAGAGACGGGCCAAAGCTGGTCTGGGATGAACACCGTCTTTCTCTAGAAGATTGAGGTATGTATATGTTTTTGTTGGTGACTTCTTTTTGTGTCCCTTAGAGTTCCTCCACATGTCTAGCATAAAATGTGGCGAACGATTGACACTATTATTCAACTGTCTTATTTTATTATTTAATTGATCTAACATTAATTCCAGTTTTTTATCTTGTTCAATGAATTCCTTATAATTTTTATGACCCCTGGAGTGATTCCAATGTTGAATAGATAGAGATGGCACCTCAAGAAATACTACTTCTGATCTTGCAAACTGTGAAGTGATAAATTCTTTAAGTTCATTAAATTTTCTTATTATATAGGTTATATTTTTTATCATTTTTATCGTCTTCTAATGATATAAATTTTGTACTTTTATCGTAGTATGTCAGGTCACATGTACCTAACCATATATAGAATGATAGCTTCTCTTCTTTATCAAATTTATTTGGGATGTGTTTTTCTGCCCAATTAATACATTCCTGAATAGTCCAGCCTTTGTGGCAGAAAAATTTAGTATTCAGACAGTGTTCACTGGTGATTTGCCTCTGAATATAATTTCCCTTACTGTCAGCCAAAATTACTGGTTTGCGCAGAGTTTTTCTATTTTGTACTTCTTTAGGATCAATGTAGAATCGTCTAATAGACTTTTGCACTCCGTTCTCGGACATATGTGGGTGGTTAACATGTATATTTATAATTCAAATGTTTATGTTAACACTTCATAATACGTTTTTTTTTAAATGGCTCCGTCAAGATGGCGGAGCAGGTGGCAGCCAGTCGGGTCGACTAGTCAATCACATTTGCTTTTGATGGATTAAATACAATATACACTAAAAATACAGGATAACGTAGTGTCTATAAACAAGGGGTCGAACCTATTTGGTTGGAGAAGGGGTTATTTTGGTTGGAACCAACAAAATGGCGGAAAATCCAGTCAAATTTCAACATCGGTAAGTGCATTCCCTGCTATTGTCAGTGTGTCATTGAAATGTGTGTTTTGATACCATTGCGTTTCGGCAACTTGATTATCAGTTATGAAAATGTGTGTTTGTTTTAGGACATAGGTTTGCCCTAAAAAAAGCTATTGACATAAAACCGACCGGCAAAACACGATATTTTTTGTCATGGGTACATAAAAGAACCATTTCTGTACATTTTACGGATATATTGTTAGGTTTTTCGTGTCATATATGTTCACTGCTTTATTCTAAGTAAATATGAATGTTCAATTATTGTATTTAAACCTAAAATAACGAGTTTTTACCAATTAAGCATTTTTTTGGTTGGAGACTCGAGGTATATGACACAAATGGTTGGTGCTAGTTTTCTTTAAATAATTCTTTCAGAGTGATAACGACAATGTTCATAATATATGGTGCAAAAATAATTTCAGATTAGTTAAAACATTTGCTAGTTGCTCTATAAATGCAAAATATATCGGCATAAGTAAAATTAAATCTATTTTAAATGTCCCCTTCAGAGTAGACATTTGCATTTCGTGCATTTTAGGTCGTTATTGATGTTACAAAATAACGTGGCCGGTCTGTTTGAACTTCAAACTGTCGCCGTGGACGAATCTACTATTTATATGTAACACCAGGTTCTCGTACAAATAACAACAATCGGCTATTCATAGTATTATATTAGAATATAAAAGGTATAATAATTGTCAATTGATTCTAAAAAAATGGATCTATTTTCAGCTGAAAAATGCCTCGTAATGAAAACAGGGTCCTACCCTAAATATATACAGAACAAGGAAACAACAATTCTTTTCCCCTATTAAAAGTGGTGGCAAAAAATATGCCTGTCGACAGACGCCGAACAAACCAGTTATAAACACACCCATAAGGCGAGGATCGCCCTATTATTGCTTTGGAAATGTCTGTGCCAAGTCAGGATCATTACGGTTTTCCCAGTTTTCTGACTGTAGACTGATTGTTACGATCTTAAGATTTTGAAGGTTTTCCTGTTGTGTTTTGGTGGTTAGCTTTCACTATTTTTATCCACTTGTAATTAGTTTATTTCCGTTTTGAATAAGTC
This sequence comes from Gigantidas platifrons, assembly GCA_002080005.1. Classification (NCBI taxonomy): domain Eukaryota; kingdom Metazoa; phylum Mollusca; class Bivalvia; order Mytilida; family Modiolidae; genus Gigantidas; species Gigantidas platifrons. The sequence continues at coordinate 135,733 of MJUT01027167.1, forward strand.
TTTTGAAGTTTAGAGGACTTAAGTAATGATTTTTCTTCATACTCTATTCGGAATCGTAGTAAACATTAATACAATAGATCAAAAAGGCTAGTTGTACTTTTATTGGTTTCATAACTCCTAAAAGTACATATCATGTTGCACGGACTTCTTGGGTAGGTTAGGGGTATTTAAGTTGTCGTTTTTTGGGATTTATTCACCATACGTTGTAAAGTTACTGTGGAGTGTGTATGGTCGTTGTCTTGTCTTGTTCAAGGTAAGTAAAACTTATTAGTTATTTTATGGTTAAATTTTGACGTCCATATTCTGTATAGGGGGTATTTTATTTATACAATTTTGAGAAATGTTTGTAAATTATAACATTAGTTCAGTATATAATGTACAATTTTACACCACAAACATTTAGTGGTTTTCGTATAGACATTTTAAACAGGACATTTGATGATGTAGGAATCATCGCACCATGTAGCGAATATTTTATTAGATAAATGCACGTTTGTAGGCAGTCGTACATAAATGTAAAATATTGTCGCACAATAAAACCGTCAACAGTATATTTTAATTATTGATTTTCACACGGTGAACGACAACGATATATTTGTAATTATTGTATCCTAAATATTACTACACACTCGATGCATAGCAGACGATAATTATAATCAACGTTATAAACAAAACATTTGAAATATCCGATACACTTATTTGAATATTACAATGTTTATGAATAAGTGAAATCAGGCGTGTAGTATACCGTATAATGTACGATACATTATAAACAATTATATCGACCTAACGCACATTACACAATTATAGATTGTATGGATAATTTGAAATATTAATGTGTAGTTATTATACATTATAGTTATGATGATGCATTATGTGAATTTGTTTAGTTAATATGTATTTATGCTAGTCATTGAGATATTTAGTAGTCCTTATTTTGTTCAAGGTCCTGTATTATAGTTTGATGTTTGACGTGTGATGTGTGCATAGTAACGGCTGTCTGTTGTCCGACGTGGATGGAATTGTGGATTTGACATTAACTGTTTCTTTTTCAAAATTCTTTTTTGTTGATTTGTTTGTGTTTATATGTTAATAATCTTTTGTATTTTATGTTTAAAATTAAATGTTTAAAATTAAAAAATGAAATTAATTTAATTTCATTATTATATCAACCAGCAAGGATGTCCGTTTGACTCTTATCACATTTGGCGATCCTGTCGTCACATTTGGTGTCAGAAGTGGGATTTACGAGTTTAAAACGTGCAATCTTGCTACACACTTTAGATCATTTTCTCAAGTATTTTTTATTGTTACAGCATTGTAAGCAGATGCAGACGGAAAGTTGAGATTTTGGAGGACCATGAACAGACAAGACAACGTAGGGAAATTGAAAATCTAGAAAGTCAGTATTTTTTTTATTTAAAGGTTATAGACATGTGTCAGTCAGGATCATGTTTGTAGCTGCAGCCACAGCTGTTGTAGATATTTAAGTTCAAATTAAATATTTGGATCTGTCGTTAGTCCCTTGTTCAGTGAGTTAGGTGTAAGTAGGGGAGATAAATCGTTATAAGTTTCATAAGTAAGAGTTATCTCGCTTAGTATTGTCCCGAACACTACTTCACTTTGCATTGTTTTTTTTTGTCGGATTTAGTTCTTTTAAAGTTTGGAGTCGTTTGGTTTTTTTTTTTTAAGCTATGGAAGTTCTTAAGGATTTGACTGAGTATGGGGAACGTTTAGGCTATGAAGGTAAAGAACTGCAGGATTTTGTAAAGAGTGAACAAGATAGGTTACGAGAGGAGCGATTATTACAGCGTGATGTAGAGAAAGATCAGATAGAGAAAGAAAGATTGAGAATGGAACATGAGTTACATTTAAAGCAAATTGACCACAAACATCAGTTAGAAATGTTGGATGCTAAAAAAAAAAGCGGAGATAGTAATGGGGATTTTCAAGAAAAGGTCCAGGGTCCCAAATTACCGCCCTTTGAGGAAAAAACCGACGATATAGATTCGTATTTAAGACGTTTCGAACGGTATGCAGAAGCCCGTAAATGGCATAAGAATATTTGGGCTACCCATTTAAGTGCTTTGTTAAAGGGGAATGCATTGGATGTTTATGCTTTACTCCCAACAGAAAGTGCATTGAACTATGACATGTTAAAGGAGTGTTTGCTGAAACGTTTTGATAAAACGGAAGATGGTTTTAAACAGCGCTTTAGATCATGTAGGCCTGAATCAGGAGAAACATTTCAACAGTTTGCTGTGAGATTAGCGAGTTTTTTTTATAGGTGGGTTGACATGTCGGGTATTACACGGAATTTTAATGGTATAGTTGATTTAATGTTAAGGGATCAGTTTTTACACATTTGTAATCGGGATGTAGTTTTGTTTTTGAAGGAAAGGGTTCCAAAAGATATGTTAGAAATGTCAAGGTTAGCTGATCAATATAAAGAAGCACGTAGGGCTAATGTAGTTTCTTTAACAAATCCAAATTTTAGGGGGTCTCCAAAAAGGGGCAAACCAAATGATGTTAAGGGTTTTCAAAATAAGGATAATAGAACTTCTGATAGTAGGAAGTGTTTCACGTGTGGAAAGGTGGGACATATTAGTATAAATTGTACATCACAAAGTAGATCCGGGTACAATAAGCCATATCAAAATAAATTTTCAAAGGGCAATAACTCTACTTGTGCATCTATATCTATCTCAACTCCCAGTATAGTATATAGTAAGGTACATAACCCTATTCCATTGGCACATGCTGTTATGCCTGTAGTTAAGGGAATGTGTGATGGGGAAGTGTCTGTGTTAAGGGATACTGGTTGTAGTGGTGTTGTAGTTAGAAAGAGTTTAGTTGATAGTGAACATATTTCTGACGAATATCAGGATTGTGTGATGGCTGACGGGTCTAAAGTAAGAGTGTCTGTAGCAAGTGTGGCTATTGATACCCCTTATTATAGCGGTACAGTAAAGGCTTGGTGTATGGATAACCCTTTATATGATGTTATAGTGGGGAATATTGATGGAGCTAGAGAGCCCAATAACCCAGACCCTGATTACATGATTAATGTTGTAACTAGGCAACAAGCTAGACAGTTAAGTAAACCGTATCCAAAATTAATTGTGCCAAAAAGTATCGCCGATATTAATGTCGATGATATTAAAAGGGAGCAACAGTCGGATACTACTTTAATTAAAATACGGGAGAAAGTGAATGCAGGGACAGTGTATGAAAAGGCTGATAGAGGTACAGTCAGGTTTTTCGAAAAGAAGAGTAATATTTAGAGAGTTCCAATCCCCGAAGATAGAAAAGGGTAAAAATTTTCGGCAGTTAGTTGTTCCGGAAAAATATAGGAGGGATGTTATGAGAGTTGCTCATGAGTCATTAATGGCAGGACATTTAGCAACTAAACGTACGGTTAGTAGAGTTATGACATAATTCTTTTGGCCGGGGATTACGTCAGACGTAAAAAGGTTTTGTAGGTCTTGTGATATATGCCAGAGGACTGTGCCGAAGGGTAGGCATATCCGGGCTCCGTTAGGCAAGATGCTTATAGTTGACATTCCTTTCCGCAGGGTGGCGGTAGACATAGTGGGTCCTTTAGTCCATATTACAGACAAAGGTAATAGGTATGTGTTAACCTTAGTTGACTATGCAACTAGGTATCCTGGGGCGGTGGCGTTGCCGTCTATTGAAACTGAAAGGGTAGCTGAAGCCCTTATTGAGGTGTTTTGTCGAGTGGGATTTCCACGGGAGATTTTGACAGACCGAGGGTCCCAGTTCACTTCAGCATTAATGGCTGAAATGAGTCGGTTGATTTCGTTACGACAGTTAACGACAACCCCATACCATCCCATGTGTAACGGTTTGGTTGAAAGGTTCAACGGAACTTTGAAACTTGTATTAAAACGGTTATGTGCAGAACGTCCAAAAGATTGGGACAGGTATCTAGGCCCTGCATTGTTTGCTTATAGGGAGGTACCACAGGAAAGTTCTCGTTTTTCGCCATTCGAATTGGTATATGGTTGGTCAGTAAGGGGTCCCATGACTATATTAAAGGAATTATGGTCCAAGGAAATATCTGACCCTGAGTTAAGGTCTACTTATGAATATGTTATTAATTTAAGGGATAGGTTAGAGTCTACATGTGAACTGGTTAGGGAAAATTTAGAACACGCTTCACGTAAGCAAGCTAGGGTTTATAATAGAAGGTCCGGTAAACGGAAGTTAAAACCAGGTCAAAAAGTCTTAGTCCTATTACCCACAAAGGCCAATAAATTGTTGATGTATTGGAAGGGTCCATATAATATAGTAGAACGCGTTGGTGATCTAGATTATAGGATCAGTGTGAAGGGTAAACTTAAATTGTTCCATGTAAACATGTTGAAACTGTATGTGGAGAGAGATCGTGGTTCAGTCGGTGTCATTGGACAATTAAGTGACAACACTGATTTAGACATAGTTGATATAAACACACTAAGTACGTGTGCATCCGTGTCTGTAATTGATGAGAGTTTAATTAGTGAGGAGGATGACGGTTATGGCGAGTTAATAGTGCCACCTACATGTAACAGTTCTGAAACATATGAACATGTACACATCAACCCAGAGTTGGAACATGGTCAGGTACAACAAGTTCGAAGTTTACTTTGGAAATATACTGATGTTATGACAGATTTTCCTGGGCATACAAATGTTCTTGAACATGATATCAAACTTACAAGTAAAGACCCAGTTAAGCAGAAACCATATCCTATACCATATGCAATGGTGGGTGAGGTAGAAAAGGAGATTGATAAAATGTTAAAGCTCAATGTGATGGAGGAATCAAATAGTCCTTATTCATCCCCATTCGTGATAGTAAAAAAAAGGATAATACAAATAGATTTTGTATAGATTTTAGAGCACTGAATAGGATTACAGTCTTTGATGCTGAACCGATGCCCAACATTGGGGATACATTTGCCAAAATCTCCAATTTAAAGTTTTGCTCAAAAATTGATTTAACCAAAGGCTATTGGCAAATTCCTCTGACGTCATCAGCAAAACCACTTACTGCTTTTCAGTCACCTAAAGGTTTGTTTCAGTTTTCTGTGATGCCGTTTGGGACAATTAACAGTGGTGCGAGTTTCTCGCGTTTAATGCGAAAAGTGTTAACAAATTTACAGAATGTCGATAATTTTGTCGATGACATAATTATCTATACAGATACCTTTTCACATCATCTAATAGTTCTAGAGAATGTTCTACGTAGATTAGCTGAGGCTAATTTGACAGCTAAACCATCCAAGTGTTTTATTGGTTACCATCAACTTGATTGTTTGGGTCATACTATTGGTCAAGGTCGTTTATTACCTGGCCCAGATAAAGTGGATGCTATACGAGAAGCATCACGACCAGAGACTAAGAAGCAAGTAAGAAGTTTTCTGGGTTTGGCTAATTTCTACCGGAAATGTGTTCCCGACTTTGCTGTCATAGCAAGTCTTTTAACTGATTTAACCAAGAAGGGGTTACCCAATCATGTTAAATGGAGTTCAAATGAACAACAGGCTTTTATTAAGTTAAAGTCAGCATTGGTTAGTAGCCCAGTACTGAAATTACCCAACTTCGATTCTAGTTTCCTGGTACAGACTGACGCATCTGACGTTGGTTTGGGTGCGGTACTGTTACAAGATGAGGATGGTGTACAATTACCAGTAATGTATGCTAGTCGTAAGCTATCTAAGACTGAAAAGAATTATTCAGTGATTGAAAAAGAATGTCTTGGTATCGTTTGGGCATTACAAAAATTTGAAAAATATTTGTATGGTAGAGAATTTGTATTGGAGACGGATCATCGTCCACTGATGTATCTTCAGCGTTCAAAGTTAGCAAATTCGAGACTTATGAGATGGTCTTTGTTAATACAACCTTACCGTTTTAGAATTGAAGCTATTAAGGGTCGTGATAATGTAGGTGCTGATTATTTGAGTTGGTGTTAGGAAAATAGTCAGTTTACAGTTTTTGTACAGTAGTAAATAGTTGTGTAAAATGTTATTTTAATTTTAAATATATATTTGATATAGGGTAACCGTAAAACTCTATTATTCAAGGTATAATAGATCATGGAACGAAAATCTAGTGGTAATAGACTGGGTGCATGTTTATGTAGGTTTTTGTATGGAGTTTAGATTGGATTTTTAGTTTGGTCTGATTGTGATATTGTGGGCAGGAGGATGCCATGTGATGCGAACCCGCTGGGTAGTAAGTCGTCTTCGACGCGACATGTTAATGATCCTTGCCCGTCTTCTAGTCGGGTAATGTCAGTGACGTGAAATTGGTCGGTATGGTCTGATAAGGAGGACCTTTTGAATGTTGCGGGCATCTGTCATGATCATGTCGGCATGTATAATCTGTTAGAGTCGTTTATTACTAGATAAGATTGTTGTAGGGAAAGTGGTGCATGTGGCGTGTTGCGGGCAGATGTACAGGACGGTACAATTTTGACGGCCCAATTTTGATACAGTAGGACGACTGTATTGTTGACATACGGAATAAGTGACTTCTTATTTAATTCATAGTTGGTTGTGAATAATATGATTGCTATCATATGGGTTTATTTCACCGTTGTTGTAAAATTGAGGATGCCAGGGTATGCTGCTTCATTTAAGTGTTTCATGCATTCTATTTAGATGGTCTAAAATATTATGTTTAAGATCGTGTTTGAGAAAGTATACTATTTTCTTAGATTGGGGAGGTTTGTTACGATCTTAAGATTTTGAAGGTTTTCCTGTTGTGTTTTGGTGGTTAGCTTTCACTATTTTTATCCACTTGTAATTAGTTTATTTCCGTTTTGAATAAGTCTTTTGAAGTTTAGAGGACTTAAGTATTGATTTTTCTTCATACTCTATTCGGAATCGTAGTAAACATTA
>MJUT01027172.1:3649-15553 GCA_002080005.1 Gigantidas platifrons
TATCTTCAGGAGTTTTCAGCACACTTTCTTCAAGAGTTTTCAGCGCACTATCTTCGGGAGTTTGCAGAACACTTTCTTCAGGAGTTTTCAGAACACTTTCGTCAGGAGTTTTGAGGACACTATCTTTAGGAGTTTGCAGAACACTTTCTTCAGGGGTTTGCAGCACACTTTCTTCAGAAGTTTGCAGAACACTTTCTTCAGGAATTTTGAGAATACTTTCTTCAGGAGTTTTCAGTGCACTACCTTCAGGTGTTTTCAGGGCACTTTTTTCAGGAATTTTCAGAACACTTTCTTCAGGAGGTTGCAGAACACTTTCTTCGGGAATTTTCAGAACACTTTCTTCAGCAGTTTTCATGACACTTTCTTTAGGAGTTTGCAGAACACTTTCTTGAAGAGTTTTCAGCGCACTATCTTCAGGAGTTTTCAGAAAACTTTCGTCAGGAGTTTTCAGTGCACTACCTTCAGGTGTTTTCAGTGCACTTTCTTCAGGAGTTTTCAGAGCATTATCTTCGGGAGTTTTCAGAACACTTTCTTCGGGAGTTTGCAGCACACTTTCTTCAGGAGATTTCAGCACACTTTCTACAGGAGTTTTCAAAACTTTTTCTTGAGGAGTTTGTAGAATACTTTCTTCAGGAGTTATCAGAACACTTTCTTCAGGAGTTTTCAGTGCACTTTCTTCAGGAGTTTTCAGCGCACTTTCTTCAGGACTTTTCAGAACACTTTCATCAGGAGTTTTCAGAACACGTTCTTTAAGAGATTTCAGCACACTTTCTTCAGGAGTTTTCAGAACACTTACTTCAGGAGTTTGCAGAACACTTTCTTCAGGAGTTTTCAGCACAGTTTCTTCAGGAGTTCTCAGAGCACGTTGTTCAGGAGTTCTCAGCACACTTGATTCAGGAGTTTTCAGCACATGTTCTTCGGGAGTTTTCAGAACCCTTTCTTCAGGAGTTTTCAGTGCACTTTCTTCAGGAGTTTTCAGCACACTTTCTTCGGGAGTTTGCAGAACACTTGCTTTAGGAGTTCTCATTGCACTTTCTTCAGGAGTTGTCAGTGCACTACCGTCAGGCGTTTTCAGCACGTTTTTTTCAGGAGTTCTCAGCACACTTGATTCAGGAGTTCTCAGAACACTTGATTCAGGAGTTCTCAGCACACTTTCTTCGGGAGTTTGCAGAACACTTGCTTTAGGAGTTCTCATTGCACTTTCTTCAGGAGTTTTCAGCAGGTTTTTTTCAGGAGTTCTCAGCACAATTTCTTCAGGAGTTCTCAACACACTTGATTCGGGAGTTCTCAGCACACTTTCTTTAGGAGTTCTCAGCACACTTAATTCCGGACCGCTCAGAACACTTGCTTCCTGGGTTTTCAACACACTTGCTATAATATTGTCGCCTGTCAAATAAAGATTAACATATAAATACAACTCTGTGGGATGAATCAAATACACACCTCCCTCAGAGTACGTCACAATTTGTCGTACGCACTTCCCGGTTCTTTCTGCATTCATGACTTGTTGTAGGGTGTGTATCTAGAGTAATAAGACGGGTGTTACTAGTGGAGCAGGAATTGCTTACCCTTCCGGAGTTCATCCTTGATTTTTAGTGGAGTTCGTGTTCCTCTGTTTTTCTGTGTAGAGTTTTTTGTAGTTCGCTGTTTGTCCTTTTTCTTTTGACCATTGTGTTTTCTTTCCTTCTTCGAATTTACGGTTTCTGAATAGCCCATATGGTACCTTCAAACTATTGTAAATTAGTACGTGTTCGGGGTCTGCACTCCTTGCACGTTAAAATTAACAGCGGATACATATGAACAGTGGCATGTTTGTAAATGGTCACTGTATTGTGAATATATGTTTTCCAATTTGTAGGTAGTGTGTGATTGTTGTTTAATGTAAACTCAGCAATTTGTCGGACATATCATGGCGAGCACAAGTTAATTTTCAGTGAGATGGTAATGAGGTTCGCTTTGTATTAGGGTACACGCTTAACTGGATTGTTATAGTACACCCGGACACATTAACCCGATTACGAGCCAACTAGTCTTTCCCCTACTTCTTAATGATGTGTCCTTAGCGGAGTAACATGTAATGCGAATTTTATACTCTTAAAGGGCTCACCTCGAGTTCGGGAGATCATGACTTCCAGTACCGGTCGTGTCAAACCAAAGACAATGCAATGGATGCAGTCAAACCTGCTTTAGTGACCACCTCCATTAAGCAAAACCTTGTACTATGTGACCTTGCCTTTTATTACCTTTCACAGTGCATTCCATATCAATTAAATCTCTATTAAGTGACCACCTGTCTTATGTGACCATATTTCACTGTTCCCTTGGAAGGCCACATAAGACAAGTTCGACTGTATATGTGTTGCTTTTCCGCTAAGCACGCAGCATTAAGACAACGATTGGTTGGCTTGGAATAATGATAACGGGTCCGATTCTAGCGACATGTCTATTATTGAACTGTTGTTCAGCGAGCTCACCAAATACATATTGATTTTAATAAACAAGCATGAAGTCGGATTTAAGCAGGAAAGTTACACTAAGCATTATAAAACAAACAAACACCATCTCGTAACCCTCGTTTTGATTTGTAATACACATGTGTTAAGTTTTGAATGGCTAAGCAGTAATATCGTGGCGGTAAATCATTGTTAAATACATTTTCGGATCATTTCAGACTGACATAATGACTTTATTTTTTCAAACCGAAGTCTGATAATATTTTTGGGGTTAGGGTTGTAGTGCTTAACGCCACTTTCTACAATATTTCAGCTATATTGTGGCGGTCAGGTTCATTGGTAGAGGAAACCGGGGTGCCCAAAGAAATCCTTCAACCTACGCAAGTCACTGACAAACTTTATCACATTATTTTGTATCGAGAACACATTGCCTGTGCAGAATTCGAACTCACAACTTTAGTGGTGATAGGCACTGATTGCACAAGTAGTTGTAAATCCAACTACCATACGACGGTCACTAAGCAGTAATTTATCGTTTCTTATATCTGATATTTATTGAAATGAGGTGTGAAAGTTAATTTGTATCGAACCTTTATCTGATTCATTTTCCTCATTCGTCTTCTCGACATGTTTTTTAGGTGTCCTCATCATACTTGAAATAATTTCGTTAATTGTCAGAACTAAAATAAAATAGTCATATTAAAGTAAATCATGTCATGCTAGCAGCATCATAGTTAAACAACATTCAAAAACACACCATAAAGATATAAATGTCAACTTATTTAAAAGCACACACGTAATTACATTGTTCCACAATATGCAATGGCTAGCTTCCACGAATCGAGTGTAAGTATATCGTTGGTTTGATTCCCAGTCGTTTCAAACCACAGACTATACATTGGTATTCGTTGTTTCTCCGCAAAGCATAGAACATTAATGAGTAAGAGCAAAGTCTGGTTGGCCCGGAATCAAGTTAATGTTCGCATGACACGACAAATCTGTCCATGGACTGCGATGTTTCAGTGAGCCACCACTATTTAAATCGAACACACCGTGCTGCATGTAGCATAGTACAAAGTGGACATTATCATCTGATCGAATTGTATCTTCTCGTCATTATATAGCAAACAACTGTGCATTTTGGCGTTAAACAACAATCAATCATGACAAGACATCGCGAAGTTAACTAGGGGACCACCATGGCCGTGATTGTATGGTAGTTGGACTTACAACTACATATGCAATCAGTGCATATCACTACTAAACGTTGTGAATTCGTATCCCGCTCATGGCGAGGCATACTCTGTACAAAATATACTATCTATACTCCGGTTTCCACCACACATAAAACAGGCCGCCAGCAAGTCACTGACAAACTGTATCACATAATGCTGTATCGAGTACATCTCGCCATGAGCGGGATTGGAATTCAAAACTTTAAAGGTGATAGGCACAGATTTCATAGGTAGCTGTACATCCAACTATCATACGATCATGAAGGCTCCGAGTTCACAGGAAAATTGTATAAACTACCGATAACAGATTATATCGAACCTTTTTTTGATTTATTTCTCACCACATTCTTCTGAACATCAGTTTTAGGAGTTCTGATGATACTTGCAATGCTATATTTTACTGCTAGAAATAAAATTAAATGGGTCATATTAGAATAAGCAATGAACTGATAGCGCATAATAGTCAATCAAAATTGCAGCAAATGGATAACATATAGAGGGTAATACACCACTAAATCATGAAACCAGTCGAAAGAATGCATGATAAAGTAGTACGTAAAATACAAATGACCCGGGTGGATCAATGAGTTAGGTAGCTGGATTACCTAACAACTCATACAAGCCTATCACCAATACGGCGTGGGTTCGCGCCCGACTTTGTAAATTACAAAAAATGGTGCACTCGACTCGCAGCCGCAAGTGATAAAGCTTACCAGTCGCTTGCCCACACTCGGTAGTTCTCTCCGGTTTTTTTCACCACTAAAACTGGTCGTCATGATATAGCTGAAAGTGGCGTTAAACACCAAACAATCAATGAATCGTAAATTACAAAATGAATCCCTTCTTCGTAGATAAAAAAAACAATTAGAGATTGTCAAATAATAAATGTAAGCAGAAACCTACATAGTTCAGGATTATTTTAGACCCATATTTGATGACCTCGTGGTCTAAAAAAAAATAAGGCATGCATTGAAAAGTAACCACCTGCATTTATGTTGAAGTGAAAGTAGGATTTTCGAAGGATGGGAATTTTATGTAGTCGATTCTTTCTTATTTGCTGTTAAATATATTTTGACTTTCGGGTAGGTTTCAAATAAGGTATCATTCCATGAGATATAAGTCTCACTTATATTACATTTCAGGTGAAACCGGTATAAAAGCCTCAGAAGTTTTATTTAAAATAGAATGTTATGGGGGATGATAAAGTCGTAATACCCCTAAAGCACATGTGTATTTACAACGTTCAATAATGGAAGCCACCAAATATAACAACGTTTGTATATAAATTCTCGATCTTTAGTTTTATGGGTAAAGTTTTGTGGATGTTTGTTTTGCCTTTTTCTTATGGCCATTGTGTTGTCTTCAAGCTCTCCTTGACTTTGTATATACATACACCCTTACATTTTCGTGTTTCTATTTCTAACTTTGAAAATACGTCTCATTGCAGTATTTTAGATATAAATATCAGATACCGGTATACACATTAATGATGAATTAATTAATCATTAATATTAATATAAACAAGGGCGTTTCATATAAAAGTTTAATTAAATCAATGTTGTTGGACTTAATCACAAGACAAGTCTCAGGAATCTACCACAATGTTCTGTGATATGGTTCAACAACGACATCACAATAATGACTTTGAAGGACCACGTCATTACGATAAGAGGAAGAGTTTTGCTCCATTAAACTGGTGTATCCCCACCCTATTTATTGAGATGTTTTACCAAGCCGGGAAGAAGTTATATATATGAGTGCAAGTGGTATCGGTCTTTCCGGTTTCTACGATTTTCGATTTAATGTGGCAACTGTTCCGAAAGTAAGGTAAGAGGTATCAATTTTTCCTGTTTTTCTATTTTTTTTAATCAAATTTTGGAACTGTTCTTACAGTGTGGTATATTTTGTTTTTCATTGTATTCCCTCCGTGTAGATACTATATATTAATACATGGCCTTTTTCATATTGCCCTTGTTATCAGCACGATACCTTGATATCTGCCCCTCAGACTAAAGCCCTCGGGGCCGATATCAGTCGAGGGCTGATGACAAGGACAATATGAAAAAGGCCATGTATTAATCTATTTATCACATATTTTGTCAGGGCAGATACCATGTTATTGCCCCCGTAAAATGTTATTGCCCCGGAGGCAAATAACACGCCGCAAATTATGCTTTTATTACACATGCAAATTCGGCGTTATTTCAATAACTACTGTCTGTTGTATACTTTGATGATACAATTGTAATGTTGACAAGATCAGTATCGTCCATATCAATACATTTTCTCACCTTTCACTGTGCAATCATTATCGCTTAGTGGTCCGTTTTTCGAGTAGAAGACAGGAATACATCTACAGAAATCTGGACTGGAAAAAAATATAAAGATTTCCATCACAAAATAGTATTTTCTACTAATACTGCACATATTTAGTTATTTATAGAACAGAAGTTAAACTATTGTATACATATATTTTTATAAAATATTTCATGTGTATGTATTAAGACATACCAACACAAATATTCACCAAACAAGCGATATCTATTTTTATAATAATAATAATAGTGGAAATATGATTAGCCTCTCCGCCGTGGTCGTATTCGCATGATAGTTGAATTTACAATCACTACATATCACCACCACTAAAGTTGTGAGTTTGAATCGCGTTCATGGCGAGGTGTACTCGATAAAGTTTTTCACTGACTTTCTTCAGCTCTGTGGTTTTCTCCGGTTTCCTCAACCAATAAAACTGATCGCTATGCTATAGCTGATATATTGTTGACATTGATGTTTAACACTATAACTCAAACCCATAATAGTAAATGCCATATACTAAAAAAGTGTGAAAATATAAAGATGATAGAAATATGCCTGTTACTTATAATGGTTTTATAGCATCTGAATATAATACGACCAATATATATTTACCAGCATTCTGCATCCGGAAATGCAGGACATGATGCTCCAGAACATGGATTACGGCAACCTTCTGCTTGATCAGCGGCAATACATGCAGAAGGAGGACATTTGAAATCTAGATACAAAATATAGTGTCATTAAAACAAAAACACAGTAGAAGTACTAGAGACGACAACATATATGATTTCAATTTTCCCATTGTGAACTTTCCATTTATATGTAGCAGCATTCCAACGTTACCAACATATGGAGTAAATATCTCTCAGGCTGATACGATATTCAACGGATTGTGATTCCTACCGTGATTTCTTTGATAGAGGGATTGCTGCTAACAACCTATCAAAGAAGTTACTGAAATAAGGATGCATCACTTTGAAGGTTTCACTGTCGCCACCATGACTTGATTACCTCTTTAGGAATATATGTGTAGTCACAATCCGGTCCTTTCCTTATTGATTACATTACACAGGTAACAAAAATAACAAAACGGGTACCAACAGTGGAGGAGGATCTTACCCTTTTGTACACACAATTAATATAGTATCTGAATATAATACGATCAATATATATCTACCAGCATTCTGCATCCGGAAAGGCAGGACATGATGCTCCAGAACAAGGATTAAGTCAAGCTTCTACTTGATCACCGGCAATACATGCAAAAGCAGGATAGATAAATATAATCCTATTTAAGGGAGTACCATACACTACAGAGAGATAACTCTTTAAAATCAGTTGAACGTTTTGATCATATGATGTTTGTATGCAGATTTCAAGCATCTCGGTGATCAAAACCACAGAGAGAAATGCTGCTATGTGGCTAGTGCATTTATAGCTCTGGATCTGTTGGTTGGAATTTGCTAAAATATATATATTTGACTTTTTTAATATATATACTTGGATATTATTTGTTCAGCTTATGTTGTTACAAAATAAGTTACCAACATATGCCGAGTGCATGTGTCAGATAGTGCCAATGTGTTTTGAAAATTACACTATATTAAAATAATTTGAAAGTATAAATTTATTATTAAAGATAAGGCATTTGTAATTAAGAATTAGCATTAGTATCTGCAAATAAATGCAATACTGAAATCAAGTATCATGTAATCCTACTTACTAGATATACAACATTGAGTCTTGTGACATCTCCGATGACGTAAGCCTTTAACATAAAACCCATCTGGACAGTCAATGCATTTCTTTCTATGTTTACATATTCCTCCATGATACCTACACATATCCATGGCTGATACTTAACATAAACAATTATTATTATTACTTCTTATTTCATGATCAATGACGAAATAAAATGAAAAACAAACAGTTCAAATGTTCAATAAAACAAATCGTCGAAAATAGACAAGAACGATAACCCCTAGCACGCGATATCTCACCTTGTTGGCTTGGCAACGGAAATCAATAAAACGTAACGGGGTAAACCTAGTTATATGGGCCCAATCCTCCCTCTTAGTGAAATTATGCGCTCATGCCAATGTTTTCCCCACATCTAGGTATTTATACATGTACCAACCCTCAAATATAATCCTATTTAAGGGAGTACCATACACTACAGGGAGATAACTCTTTAAAATCATTTGAACGTTTTGATCATATGATGTTTGTATGCAGATTTCAAGCATCTCGGTGATTAAAACCACGGAGAGAAAAGCTGTTATGTGGCTAGTGAATTTATAGCTCTGAATCTGTTGGTTGGAATTTGTTAAAATTTTGGTATTTATTACAGTGGATATATTCATACACACTGCCAAAAAAATAAGAAAATTAAACGAACAGATTAAATTTTGCCTATTTATTCTGGGGTGCATTTACTATCGTAGCTGCAAGGTTGAGCTACGTAGAAAAATCCTATTGAACGGAAAGCTAGCCTAGCCGCTACATAGCTCTAGCTAGCTTAAAAATGTCTGCTAGCTTTTGAATCAAAGATGGCGGCTAACATTAAATTTAATTTCGTAAAGAAAAATAGTGGCATTGCAGGAAGTGGGAACGCTTTAAATACGGATGATAATTTATTAAGGTAACAAGACAAATATGATTAGCTAAAATGTTCCAAGAAATTATTCTATATGATTGGTGCCATATTTGCTAGCACTGCTACGTAGTTAATCGTTCAATAACGTCTTGGCTATTTTACCTAGCAGGTAGTCTAGCTGCTACGATATTGAACGCAACCCGGGTTTCCCACGAAGACCATTAATTTCTAAGGATGACTAGTCCAATTTAAATCTCTTAAATGTATCAGTTTTGTGTTTGTCCTACGAATAATGGCCTTTAACAACATAGTCTACCTTTCTAGCCAGGAGTCAGTTAACTACGAGCATTTACTGAGCCTGCTTTTGTACCGTCCTTGCTTATTTTGTCATTCTCATTTTTGTGGTGCGTGTTTTGTTTTAGTGGAAGCGAATCTATGCATCTGTTTTGCTTGTTTACATCTTGCCGTTGGACATCAAATTATAAAAAGGGGGAGGGTTGGGATTCTTTTAACCGACTTAACTCCACAACATTTTTGTGATTGTTCCAAGCCATAACCTGGATTTGCAACGTGGTCTTTCTGATATTCAGTGAGTTCAGGTGAATGTCTGACCATCACTGTATAAAATTTCTTTCATAATGACTGTATTGGAATGAAACAAGTGTTGTCTTCTATTGAGTAAGGGGCCATCGCGGTCATGATCGTTTGCAGTCAGTGTCCATCACCACTAAAGTTGTGAGTTCGACACAGCATTATGTGATAAAGTTTGGCATGGCGATGGTTTTCTCCGTGTACTCCGGTATCCTCTACCAATAAAACTGATCACCAGGATATAACTGAAATATTGTTGTAAGTGGCGTTAAACACCATAACCCCCTTTGTTGTGCAAGGTTATTTTCGGATTGATATTTAGGTTCACAATATTAATTTCTATTATTTTTGTTGTTGATAATTTGTGTTGTATGGGATATATTGTCACATGAACATCTATCGTATTTATATGATTATACATGTACCATATACATGTAAATACAAGTACAAATAAGTTGATCTTTATATATGTGAACTGTACGCAAATATACGCACATGCATCATAATGTTATGGGTTTTTTCATGTTTGCAGATAAGTTTTGCCCTGTTTAAGTAATAAAATTGAAAACAAATATACTCGGCCGTGCAACTGATAAATATATGTTTTAATAGTGTAACTTACATACGGAAATTGAGAAACCACAGACAATCAACATTATTATCATCATATTAAATCATTCAATAAAATATCACAGCTGTTTGACCTGTAATTAGAATGATAAAATAAAAAAAAGATCAGTAATACTCTGATTCGAAGAAGACTTTGAAGATAACAAAAGGGGTACTCAGAATTCGTAAACCAAAGAAGAAAGGACAACACAATAACCAAAAGAAAAAGTACAAAAGAACAAACAACGATCTCTAAACCATATACATAAAACTAAAGATCCAGTAACACGAACCCCACATCGAACTCGCATCATGAGTGGTGATAGGTAATGATTGCACAGGTAGTTGTAAATTAAACTACCATACAATCACGACCACGAAAAACATCGGATATAAGCGGCATGAATAAAAAAACAAAAACCGTCGTAACAGTTTTCTGAGAACATATATATTATAAATACAACAGAAATACTGGTCACTACATGTTGAATATTTTGTAAATCAGTGTTTTTGGCCACTTTTGTTCTTTTGATCATTTCGATGTATGGCCTCTTATTACCTCGTTTGTTTCTTCAAACATTTTAATGAATTGTCTTTGTTGATAAAGATATTACAGTATAGTGTCCAGAGAAACAAATATTGCTGTGCATAAATTAGCATAATGCATCGTTGAAATTACCTCTTACACCCTCTGTAGTTGTGGATAGCAAAATCAAGCTGTTATGCACACCTCTTTGTAGACCATAAATTAGTATGGGCGTCGTCGTGGTTGTAACTAGCTATGCATTGTGAGTTCAAATCATACTAATGGGGTAATGAACTGGATACACCATTATGTGATAAAGTTTGTCAGTGACTTGTCGGTGGTTGTCTCCGTTTTCCTCCACCAATAAAACGCCACGATGCAGCTGAATTATTGTTGACAGTGCCGTTAAACATCATAACCCACCTGCAAATATTATGCATCCTCGACAGGATGCAGTTATAATATTATTACCTTAAGACAAAGCATGTGTTATTTCTATATTGTTGACAATTGTGACAAATAAAACGTAGATGATTTGATCTTTCGTGTTTAACACCACTTTCAGCAATATCATGACGACCAGTTTTAGTGGTGGAAGAAGCCGGAGTATTCGGAGAGAACCACCGATCATGGGCAAGCAACTGGTAAACTTTATCACTTGCGGTTGCGAGTCGAGTGCACCCTTTTTGTAATTTACAAAGCCGGGCGCGTACCCACGCCGTATTAGTGATAGGCTTAGATGAGTTGTTAGGTCATCCAACTACCTAACTCATTGAGCCACCCGGGTCCTAATAAAACGTAGAAGAACAGGTTTAAATCACAATGTAATAAATATGTAATACCTCTTTTTTCTTACAAAAAACATCAATTTTCAATATGCTACGTGTAGTCGAGCAGTACATGTCATGCTAAATACAGTAAAGTATTTTTATTTTATTTTTATCATGTTTCAAAATACACATACATTCATAATGATATAATAGATTAAAGACATAACACTCATTGAATATTTTAGTTATCGCACTTGTGGGCAACATTTAACAATTAATATTCGGTGCATTCTAATAGTAGCATCAATTTACATAGATTTGTGAATATTAAAAGGGGGCAAAAAAATATGTATGTTTCATCATTTGACATCTTTCACATATGAAACATGTGCATTGTTATTTATCAGTTCTATTGTTTAAATTGTTCAAATTATAAGTGGTATCTCCAGAAAATGAACGTTAGAGAAATCTGAAGGGATAATCAAGAATGGACAATACTCAGACACGGTCAACACTGGGCATAATACAGAGAACGAAGACAAACAAAATGGACCCACAACACAGAAAACTTAAACGATTAGCAACATGGACCCCACCGAAACACCAAGGTCGAACCTAGATGCTCAAGAAGGATAAGCAGCTCATGTTTCTTATAAGACACACTCCTTGTTACATCATAGCCAAGCCGTGTAAATGTCTTGTCGGTGCATGTGGTGAGAAAACAAAACAACATAAGAACATATCGTCTTGGTCCACAAGACACACTCTTTGTTACATTATAGCCAAGCCGTGTAAATGTCTTGTCGGT
>MJUT01027172.1:20635-31643 GCA_002080005.1 Gigantidas platifrons
AATCAATAAGCAAATATAATTTGCAAAATAATTCTTCAGTTAAGGGTTGAAGAAAAATGGCAAAAAGATCTTGTCAAGTTATGTCAGAGAAAAATATACAGGAACTCCAGGTATAGACGACAAGACCTAGTGTTTTGCTGCAGGTAATAACTCCACTGGATATGCGAAATCATCCAAGGAACGAGACGTAAGTGAGCACTTCTTTGTATGGAGAATTTTTCTTGCCAGAGCTTCTAATGAGTATTAGCCTGTTATGAGTGATCGTTGAAGGCCCGTTGCAAGGCAAAAATTGCATATGGTGGTCACATTGTAATCTACAAAATATAGTTGAAACACTGCCCCTTTAACACTAACCAATACTAAATTAATAACAATACATCTGTCAGGGGAAGGCATCTTATATATATATACATATTTAGTTAAAATAAAGGCATTTTTGTATGACCTATATGACCGGAAGTAAACTGTTCATATTTTCACACCCCGGGAAAATAACGGTTATTGGATTACTACAAGATCATTTCCATATCGGCCCGGGCCAATATGGGTTTCTCTTTTCTAGATGTCGGAAGTATGTAATAAATAGTTTAATACATGGGTATTTCCATATTGGCCCGAGACGAAGTCGAGGGCTAATATGGGTGTCTCGGGATGATAACCAGGCCAATATGGAAATGCCCATGTATTAATCTGTATTTATTTTTTTTATTAAGAAACTACCCCTTTACAACGGGGGCAAACATCAGCGGGGTATCAATTTTTGATAAAAGTCATAGCATATTATCACAGAAACGATTGTGTATATTTTAATTGCACTTAATTATATATAAAATAAAATAAACACAATGTTAAGCGAGTTCCTGATCATCGACACATGACTCAATTAAAATAGCTCGCTCTTTCATCATTTTATATAATATTTTTTTACTGAACTGGTCAAGCGAGAAACCAAGCTGTGTTAAAACATAGGTGAAGGTGTAACTGCTAACGCACATGTCTGGGTCAGCGCTATTGAGAAAATACACCTTCATAATTGAAAAGACTTTTACATTTAATATTATTCTTTAATAGTGGTGCAAAAATATCAAATTAGTATATTTGGGTTTACAATTCCATTATTTTCATTATACAAATGTACCCCCGCTCCACCGGAGGGGGTATACTGTTTTACCTCTGTCCGTCCTTCCGTCCATCCAAGATATTTTTCGTCGCATTTTTCTCAGCACCTATTGATGGCAGAAATCTGATATTTGGTCACAAGCTTCATATAGGTATCCCATATTGTGGGAAGCGTTTTTGGACCCGTCAGATGCCCACTTCCTGTTTGCCGACTTAGTTGGTTTTTATACACATTGAACATATATGCGGGGGTATCATAAGTGAGCATTAGTTCACAGTTCATCTTATTTTGTTCTATATTCAAGGACTTTTACATGTTAAAGATTTTATGTTGTGGAGTTAAAGTAGCTTTATGGTCATACATCTCCCCTTTCAGTATATGATGTGGCCATGTGTGAGTAAAATGCTAACCCTCACTAGAACAGAACAGAATAGAACAGAATTTGCATTGGTGTGAAATCCAGATACAAAGTATTGTTACCAGAACAACACATTAAATACAAAACAGAGACTGTTAAATACAAACTACGTATACACTACGCGTGTCACTGAGGCCCAATGACATTAATCTTGATCTTTATACATAAATCATAATATATTCATTGATTTATACATAATATATTTATTGATCGTGATGCAAATATTCTCATAGCCAAGTTTTTTTGAATTTTTATTTCTAATATTGGTATTACAGTGAGTGCGCACAATTGTTCGTTAATCCGATTTTCCCTATATATAATTCCTAAAAGAAACATTTGTTGGTCAATATTGGCGAACGTGTCGCTCACAAACCCAACAGTTTTTTTTCCAAATTAACATACACTTTGCTCATACTCTGTATACAATAATAGAAAAAAAAACCACACTGTCTGAATAATTTCAAAATCAAATATCAAAATCGTAGAAAGAGGAAAAATCGATACTCTAAGACAATTACATGACCGCCCACTTTCCAGGCTAGGTTCAGGCACTTCAATAAAAAGTGGTGGGGTTAAACTAGTCTTATGTACCAAAACCTCATTCGGATATAATTTACTCTTAATATATTTTTTATTTGTACACTTTTTTAAAGACCCCCGAGTCATTACTAACATTACTAAGTTATCGAACTGATTTGTTGAAATTTGTCTATAAATTGTTTTGCAGACTTTCATCAGTAAGGCCACTCCAAATTAATTTCTAGTTCTTCGGACAACCATGCGAAAAATATGGTAGCGAGCCAGCGCAATTTATTCATTCATTTTTTTTCAAAATTGGGTTTTCTGGAGGGGGAGCATTTTTCAACAAGCGAGCTATTGTTTTAAATTAAAAAATAATAAAATTTGGCCAAAGATAAAAAATTGAGCGAGCGATTAGAATTTTGTGGATACAAGTCTCATAGATTAGTGCATGTAGTTTTCTGTAATTGCAAGATCCTAAAGTTACATAGAAATGCAGGTATAATTGTCATGAATGAAGTCAATGTCTTTTAATAAACAGGAAAGGCTTACTTCATCTTGAGTGTACAGTATGATACAGGAAGCCCATAGTGTACTTAGATTATTTGATGCACTGTTGATATAATTTAGCAAATAAAACACAGATATTCCAAGAACATATCTTTTAATTGTGAAAAAAAAAACAAATGTAAAAAGGAAGCAACAACATATTTCCATCTTGGAATAATAAAAACTTGTATATACGGTAATAAAAAAAGTCATCCTGGCTAGAAGTTGTATATGTATATATATATATATATATATAAAGTCATTACAAAACAGTTGAAATCGTGTATTTGTTTCTTTGCAAGTGAAGTTTCAATATAGTAATTGATCAATTAACATCTCTCTAACAAAGACTCATTTCCAAGTATATAAGAACTTCATGGTGTGTAATACTTGAATGTCCAGTGTTCTCCTCAGAAATTCAAAATTCAAATATGACTATGAAAAAATATTGAACTGTTTTCTGGTAAATATGTTCTTAAAATTTCTGTTATAAATCGTCTGAGATAGTTACAGGGAGCAAAATATATCACTATGCTACAAAATATAGTACCATGGTAGCATTGGAGAACACTGAATTTCCACTTTTCAATGGTCAAATATTAATGCAATTTAAAGAGAAGACTCAATAATATTAGTGAAAAAAAANGAGCTGAAGCTCATTCTGTTCCACTAGCATAACAGCAAAGGCATTTGATTTATGTGGATCACAGGGTGACATTTTGGGGATTGACTCTATGGAAGAAATATAGAATTGTATAAATTTGCATGTGCCGATTTTCATGTTTGGGGGACACTTCAATACTAGCGGATGCCTGCGTTTGCTATGTGATTTGGATTTTGACGATCTCATCGTAACTGTAGTCCTGTAAAATCTCTTGACATTGGGGTCTGCTTTTTACTCATTCGGATAGTTCTATAAATGTCCATATCGTCTACTTCCAACGCTGTATTGTTAATTAGTTTCTTTGATTGTCTCTGAGACACGACGGAAATAACAAAAAACTTGCCCATTTTGTATTTTGTGTTCCGCTACTTCATTTTTCACCGATATTTAATGTTTCTTTACGCTATTTAGGCACCTTTCTGTCAAATGTACAGGTGACTGAATTTTTTAATTCTAAATTTTGGATTGGACGAGGGCGGTTCCGCAACTGACGCGGGGGAAAATAAAAAGTATTTTTTTCTTGTCGACATCAAGATACACGCGGCGAATCCGACGAACGAGGTATTAATTTGGCGTGGCCTAATGGAGTATATATTTATTTGTATATTATTATATAGATAGGTGTGAATTGTGGAGATTTATCGGTGAAATAAATTCCAATATTTCACATGTGAAATATCAGTTTTTCCCCGCCAGAACTACTTTTAGACAACTTTAAGTGTAGTGGTTACGTCCCTTGGTGTGTTACGGTGAATACACACATGATTGTAAACTGAAACAATTAAACAAATGAAAAAGTTTTAGTACTTTTATAAATTATTTTAATTGAATCATTTTATTGATACATTAAAATCAAACACTTGCTTATTCTAAATCGAATCATTTCACTAGCACAACACAACAGATTTAAATATAAACAAGCAACGGCAAAGTTAAAAGTGCATTGTAGATTGTCAGTTTCCTAAATCCTTTCACCACCCCTTTTCAATGAAAAAGCGTCTGCTTTGAACAATCTTAAGATTAAAAAAAAAAAAAAAATGTTTGATCATTTTGACGCATATACGGCAGCTGTAGTCTCCAAATTTTTAGAAGAAAATGATTTTGACTTGGAAAATGTGGAAATGCCAGAATTTAATATTCTACATGTCCAAACAAATGTTCCAAATTCCAATGGCAATACAAATGAAAATGTATATCAAACTAAAGCCCAGTCGGGTAGATTGCAGAACGTTTCATTTGAGGACATTGATTCATTCGTTAGTTGGAATTCTGTTACACATGAAATACACACGACTCGGACAATAATAACACATCGTGCCTGGTTCCTCAGATAAATCGGACTGACATTAGTCACAATTGCAATGAAATTTTCCACAACTTTAAAAATCCGCCCATAGTCAAATAAAATTCAGAAACTCGTCCTTCATTTAAATTTCCAATTTGTTTCATCGAAGCGACAACACTTGAATTGTGTGTGGCCATATTGATTACACACTATCATTGCTCGTAGATTCATACGCGTGGAATCAAATATACAAATTAAATAAAATAATATAAAAGAAATTTTGGAAGTCTATATAATAAACAGTATAACTAATCATAGATTTTGAATATCAAAATAAGACCACTCGTGACCGAATACGCATTAAGGATTAAACTCATGGACGGAACAAGTTCCGCCCACTCGTTTAAATCCTTATGCGTACTTCGGTCTCTCGTGGTCTTATTTTGATATTCAATATCTACGATTAGCTATACTATATTTATTCACATTTATTCCTGTCTCCTCGGAACCTAATACCTGCCTGTTTACACCACACAGTTCTCATTCATGTCTAGAATACTGGGTTCCACCTGGTGTCAAACATGGTTGTATTGAATGGACAGCAGGGCTTGAATTCGCTGTCTTATCCCACCATCTAAATGGAGAAGCATTGCTTAATCTTCATCACAGAGGTACAAATGTAAGTTTTTTGATTACACACTACGAGATCGCCTATAAGAGTTGTCAATTCTTTCGGAGCATTTTGTCTAACTGCTGTTTATTATTCCATTTGTCTACGATGCAAGCGAAAATTTATTGCGTAATCCTCGAAATAGTTTGGTTTGACTGCCACGATATAACTGAAATATTGTTGAAAGTGGCGTTGTGCACCATAACCCCTAACCCTCGAAATAGTTTGGATTATGAGGGCTATGAGAATTAAATTTTACCACACTTTCTATAATATTTCCGTTAAGATGAGCAACACGGTTCCCATATACAGATCCTGGATCGTTAAATTAACAGATATTTCGTATCGTTTGCGTTTATCATTCGTTTCGTTTGCGTGTATCGTTCGTTTGTTTTTCGTTTTCCGTTCGGTTGCGTTTCGTTCGTGTAATTGGTTCGTTCGTTTCGTGTATCGTTCGTTTCGTTCGTCAGTTTAATTAGACGAACGCACGGAACGAAATACGAACGAACGATACACGAAACAAATTAAATTGTGCATTAACAATTCATAAACACAATTAAAATATACACTCTGACCAAAGTTAAGCACCACCCTATATTTTTATCGATATATTTTTTTACATCAATACTGTTAAAACAATAAAATAGATATCACCATTTTTCTTACACTTCTTAAAAGACTACACCAAGGGCACTAAAATTACCAATCTACGAAGTATTTATCATTCTGAAAGACGTGACTATGACGTGGCAAAAATGGGGTTCAAGACAGGCGCTGGAAAAACATAAAACCAGTTTGTCTTTGATGGCAATTTTCAACATTGCATTAAAATGCAGAGTCTTCAGATTTCTAGAACTTTTAAATGAATCTATTGTGCGTATGTGTAAGGCATAAAAATCAATAAAGAGTATATCTACCGCGTTTATTGTGAATTTCTGTAACACGCCTCGTCATGCTTCGCACAAGACGCCTAAGCCGTTCTTGGGGGAACTGTTGCCACTCCTGTAAGATAGCAGTTCTTAATTCGTCAATATTTTGACATTTTGGATTGCGTTGGTTAATTTTTCGGCCAATAAACTCCCATACATGCTCTATAGGGTTGATGTCTGGCGACATCGCAGGCCATGGAATTGTCTAAGCAGCCTCTTGCTGTAAAACATGCTATGCAATTCGGGCTCTTTGTGGCCTAGCGTTGTCGTCCATGAACATTGGCCTGTCAACCAAGCATGATTGTCGAAATGGGGGACTACGCGTGGAGCGAGCACATTGTCACGGTATTTTTGTCCTGTCAGATTACCATCAAGAACGTACAAGTCCAACTTACAGTCAAAGGAAAAACAACCCCAGACAGTTACACCCCACCCCCAAAAGCAGTTGTGCCCAAAATGTGGTTGTCCTGAAATGAAGTGTATCGTTGGCGCCGAACCCTTGTATGACCGTCGGTAGGGCGCAACAAAAACTACTTTCATCAGATCAGTGGACCCGTCTCCATGTGCGAATAATCCACCCCAAATGATCATGTGACCAATCCAATCGGGCAAGGCGATGACGTAATGTCAACTGTGGACGTTTTATGGGTCGTCGCGCTCGTATTCCCTGATGGTGGAGGCGTCTGATTACAGTGCGTGTGGTAATGTGGCCTCCAAACGCTAAATTACCACGAAGTGCACCAGTTGTACTGAACGGCCGTTGCCGCGCCCGTCTGGATATGAGCCGGTCCTCTCTCGGCGTCGTTTTGCGAGGTCTACCTGCACGTGGACGGTCAGTAACATTCCCCGTTTGACGGAAACGCTGTATCAATCGTACAATGGTGGAATGGTTAACCCTGAAGTGGCCTGCCACCCTTCTATGGCTAAAACCACCGTTATGCATGCCAACACCTTGCCACCTTTCTGGTATGGTTAATTTTCGCCGCACCATACCAAACCAATAGAAAATGAAACTTAAAACTCTACACAAAATAAAATCAGCTTTCGTTCGCAAACACAAATGTTGAAAAGTACACGTGGCACTTTACACACCCTGTCATATACACATAAATAAAAATCGATCAATAACCGGTTTTACAGGTAAGTAAGTATCTGTGTATAGGTAACGAAAACAGCAAACCGATTTGAAATAAGTTCATTATTAGAAAAGATATTATTGAAACAAGTCAGGTGGTGCTTAACTTTTGTCGGACTGTATATAAGATTAGTTAATCACATCAATTTGCACAAAAGTCATTCAAATAATAACACGATACTATATTGTACTTCTATAGAACCAGGATCGTATGTCATCGGATAATATATGGTTACGCTCCAATGATTCGTTCGTTCGTGTATCGTGCGTTCGTTCGTTTCGTGTATCGTGCATTTTTCGTATCGTTCGTGTGAAGCGTTCTTTTGTTTTTCGTTCGCTTGCGTTTGGTGCGTATTGTAAACTTATACCCTCCATCATATGTGGTAACGGGGATTTACTGAGGTGCTCGCAAAGGATTGGCAGTTCCTGCATCTTATAAGACACCCGTCGTGCAACTCATAACAATCAAGTCCGATAAAAGTCTTGGCAGTGATATAGGAAAGAAAACATCTAAGTAAAAAGTGAAAAAATCCATTGTAATTTGAGATAGCGAATAGTTACTGCTTTAAAATGACACCGAGAGACTTTCTCAATGTCAACCTTCGATATGTAATGTCGGTCTAAAAGTGAAATTCAATATTTATTGTTTTCTTGTGAAAAATCTTTGACATTAATTTATATTTTAAAACACTGCATTAATCTTTTGTTTTTCCTGCAGAAAAAAATCACATTAATTCATGGGTGGCAATATTTGAATTAAGTAATAAAATTTTACCATTATCCTTTGATCACGATTTATTGATAGCTGTGTCTACAGGAAGCTGCAGCACAACAGGTAAAACGTGATAGGGGCACCAGAAAAAGCTTTATTTCGCCCAGAAACCGTATACAACAAAAAAGTATCCAGTCAATGCAGTTTGACTCCTCAAATAGAACAAATGCAGGAGAAATGGGTACACTGTTATATTACTTGAGAATACCAAGAACATAAAGTGTACACTGCTATATTAGTTCAGAAAACAAGGTGCAATTATTTCTTTATGATTACGTCATCGAAAGACAAAAGTATTTATTTTTGATTTGTGTACATACATGTATTTCCATATTTCCAATAATATGAAATAGACAACACATTCTTCTATGTCCATGACTGTTTGTTGTTGTTTTATTGAGTAGTCCAAACTCCACGGCTTTCTTCTACACTTCTACATTTGTATTGTCATGCTGTATTTATTCAGAGTAATGTTTATGTCCCCGCCACTAATTCCGAAATAAAACAGTTGTCACCACTTTTTTCGCTATACTTTGAGATATTGACTTGATATTTGGTATGTGGGTGTATAATGATAAGTTACAGATCAAGTTTACGTTTCGTTCCGGTCCAATGATTTTTGGCCGAGTTATGGCCCTTGGACTTTGAAATTTGGCTAAATATTTAGTTGTCACTACTTTTTTCGCTCTGCTTGAAAATATTTACTTGATGTTTGGTATATGAGTGTACAATGATTAATAACAGATCAAGTTAACATTTCGTTCCGATCCAATGCTTTTTGGCCGAGTTATGGCCCTTGAACTTTGAAATTTGGCCTAATATTTAGTTGTCACCACTTTATTTCACTATGATTTGAGATATTGACTTGATTTTTGGTATGAGAGTGTATAATCATAAGTTATAGATCAACTTTGAAATCCCTTCCGGTTGAATGATTTCTGGCCGACTTACAGTCGTTGGGCTTTGAAAGTTGGCCAAATACTTAGTTGTCACCACTTTATTTCACTATGATTTGAAATATTGACTTGATTTTTAGTATGAGAGTGTATTATCATAAGTTACAGATCAACTTTGAAATGCATTTCGGTTGAATGATTTTTGGCCTATTACTGAGGGAATTAAAAAAGGGTGAAACATTTGCGAGCCTCCTCAATATTCACGGCGGGGACATTCGTGTCGTTCCGACACATCTAGTGTTGTACAGTGATATACTATCTTTTGATATTCATTTTATTCATTTGTTTTTTTATTAGTGTACATATCCCATCTTGCCAATAATATGAAACAGACAACACACTCTTCTATGTCCATGACTGTTTGTTGATGTTTTATTGAGTAGTCCAAACTCCACATTTTACCTATGCACTTCTACATTTGTATTGTTATTTTGTATTTATTCAGTGATTGAGGTGTACAGTGATATGTTGCACTTCTACATTTGTATTGTTATTTTGTATTTATTCAGAGTGATTGTGGTGTACAGTGATATGTTGCACTTCTACATTTGTATTGTTATTTTGTATTTATTCAGTGATTGTGGTGTACAGTGATATATTATATATATATATATTGTGTTAATATATTTTGCTATGTATTTTCTTGATGTATTTTGTTAATGTATTTTATTTATTGACTATTGTAATTCACAATGTTTGTTGTACAATTTTATTAAGTATCAAAGCGTTTCTCTCCAACTGAAACTCACATAAAATATATGTGTCCTTACGTTCAGATGTTGTGATGTCCGTTGCGATTTTCGCATAAAAACAATTATCGATTCGTCTTTCCCTTTTCCTCCAGTTGTTTGTTGGAGAGACCATGTCTCATTTACGTTATTTGTGTTTGTTTGTGTATAGTGGTGTCCAACACATATTGTGTACTGTTTGTACTTTGTTTTCCTTCGTTTTGTGAACCCTATGTTGACAGTTTCTTTGGATTGTCCATTGTTTATTGCCCCTTGGGTATTCTCTAACGTTTATATAATATTTTTTTCACTATTGAGTAAAATAGCAGATTTTTTCTTAACCAATTTTTCAAATGTTGTCAAACATATTTTTAAAGCGAATATATTTTCCTATTTATATCTAGACCGCTTCATATCATACATTATGCTAATGACATGAGAATCTAGAAAAATTCGCCAAAAGTTCGCTTTTCTACCTGTTTCTAATTTTTATGTCATTTACGTATTCCATTTGAATCGTAAAATGTTTATTTGTTTTGATATTCAGCTGTCATATATTGTTACTAAATATTGATACAGTCAAACCTGTCTATAGTGGTCACCTGGCAGAGATTGACAAAATGACCGCTATATACAGGTGACCTTTACATGAAGGGTTTTGATTTTTTGACAAAATATTGCACGTTAGTTGTAGATAAACATTTTTCATTACAGCTTATGTTTTTAATAATGTTTTACTGGTTATTTTGTTCCTGTCGTAATTTTACTCTGGTTTACATTTATTGTTGATGAAATTATCTAAATATGATATGATTTGAATAAAACATACAAATATATAAATGAAGATATTTAATAAACAAAAGTACAATTTCCAGTAACACGATGTTGAACTGGGTACATTGTTTTCAAAATCATCAAGAATCTCACGTTTTCTTTAAAGAATGTTCATTATCTGGATCTGATCAACCTCCATCTCCTCGCCCACAGCCCGACAACTTTTCCCAACATCACAATGATTTATCACTTTCACTTTATTGTCAAATTTTAAAGCTTGGCCTATTTACGGATGTTGATGATTTTGACATGATGCACTAGATACAAAATATTTTTGGTGAGTGAATTTCTATTCTCGTCGTAATGAATAAAAATCCCCAATAACGCCCAGGGATAAACTGTCCTTTATGTAATTTACTATTCACAAAATGCATGGTGTTTGTTTATTTCTAAGTTAATTAAATTAGTCAATATATTTTGTAACACCTC
>MJUT01027172.1:37491-47872 GCA_002080005.1 Gigantidas platifrons
AAAGGGTCTAAACAGAATAGCCAAAATAAGTTTGTGTTTGATCTATATGGACTTATAGTTTGTGTTTGATCTATATGGACTATATCTAATTAACGCAAATATTTTTAATATATGATCTAGACCATCCAGATTTAATGTCTGTATGACGACTATCACTTTACGTTTTTGCATCGTCTGGTCTCAAACACAGTTCTTATGGAATCTAGTTTTATTATGTGTTGTTACTTTTGTACATGAAAATGGACAATCTAACTACTTGTAGCTAGTATATATACTATATGTCTTATGTACATCAGATATCATTTTTTTTACCTATCATCACTTATCCTCGTTTTCCTGTGGCAGGCTAAACATCCACAAATAGGCCAAGTGTAACCATGTTTTGCTACAAGCTTTATTAGTTTTCACGGTCTCGTCATGAACATAGTTGCAATATTTCTCCCGTGACGTTAAACAACAATTAATTATTCTTATAGAATGTCCTTTATGAAATACTAAGTATAATATGTGTGGAAATAGATTATTTTCAATAAAACAAATAACAAAATTCAAACAATAAAATGATCAGCTGAAACACTTAAATTTGTATTGAATAGTTATACAGGAATCACTGAATTGTGTCGCTGACAAATGTCTATTTTAGTGTTGTTGTCTAATATGGGGAAGGGAAACAATATATTACGTATTTGAACCATCATTGTTTCCTTCCGCGTGGAAATTACATTAGTAATATTTCATAATTGTCGCTATTATATTTATTTAGGGGGGATTAAGCTTATAGTGTTTAACGTCACTTTCAACAATGTTTCAGTTATATTGTGGGGTCAGTTTTATTGGTTGGGGAAACCGGAATATCCGGAGAAAACCACTGACTTGCCGCAATTCACTGACAAGCTTTATCACATAACGTTGTATCGAGTACACATCGCCTTGAGCGGGATTCGAACTCACAACGTTAGTGGTGATATGCATTGATTGCATATGTAGTTGTAAATCCAACTACCAAACGATCACGACCACGACGGCTTCTGTATTTCTATCTGTGGTAAGCTACTTTATATTGTTTAAATCATGTTAATGTTACTTTGTTTCTAACTCTTTGTGAATCTTTTTTTTTATCTACATCTGCTATTTTAACCTAATTACTTGATTCCCCAGTTGCGTTTAGACATACAAAATTCAGAAAACATAACATTTACAGCATGTTGAAATGGCCGACGTAGAAATAAATATCTTGTGTTAGGAAGAGACAGACCTTATTTTATAAAAATAAAATACTCTGATTCTACCAAAATGTTCTCTGAAACTGATATCATCAACATGCTCGACTTTTTGATTGACAACATATTTGTTATGTTTGGTGGATGTGTTTTTCAACAGATAGTCGGCATACCTATGGGTACAAACTGTACTCTTCTCTTATAGTAAT
The DNA here is from genome assembly GCA_002080005.1 of Gigantidas platifrons. Taxonomy (NCBI): domain Eukaryota; kingdom Metazoa; phylum Mollusca; class Bivalvia; order Mytilida; family Modiolidae; genus Gigantidas; species Gigantidas platifrons. The sequence goes on from MJUT01027172.1 coordinate 38,921, forward strand.
AAAATTACTATTTTGCACATGAAAATCCAATTGCTGATTTTGTTTAAATCTGATCATCCCTAAGGAAATAGTTCAGTTCGAACAGCATACGTTTTCCCGCGCTTTTATGGTTCGAATCTTTCGTGTTTTAACGTACATGCACCTATATGCCCGAGAGATACGATTATTTGTTTACCAGACAATAAAATAGCATCAACACATTAATAATCCAAACATAAGTTTCCACTTTCATCAGTAAAATATTGTATAGACAATGAACAGTGACTTTAATTGAGTTTAATCTTGTTGATGAATTCTTTAAACTGGTTAGAACTGTTGTTAAACATGTTTATTGTTGATATGTTTTCTTAATATTACTATTAAGAACTTCTATTTGTGTCTTTTTAATAGCCATATTTTCTCAGATTTCCTAGATTGCCTTTGGTATTATAAAACACTTATTTACTGGCTATGAGGACAATAACAAGTTTATTGTCCCCCGAGACACCAACTGTTTGGTGTACCATTCCTGTCATAACTTAGTAATCTATATATTGAAATTCATTGACATGCAATGTATAATAAAACAATTGTCAAATATTATGAAAGATCTTAATATGATATGAAATATATATATATAGCATTAAAATATAATATTATGTATTAGGCAGCAATAACTGGGGCTCTTAGTTTTATCTGATTCAACATTTTTCAAAAGTTTATAGTGTTTTACAATTAAATCATGTTACATAAATTACAGTTTTTAAATAACAAAATATCTTAGTAGCAAAAACTATATTTTTTACACATGTATCAAATGGTAAAGGAAAAAATAAAATCACAAGACAAAAAGTCACAGGATATAAAGTCACAATTTTGATAGGACAAAAAGTCACAATTAATATTTTTAATTTGGAGAAACCTCTAGGACAAAAAAATCAGAATTAACATTTTAAGTTAAAAAAAAATGTTATAACAATAAAATGTCACAATACTCATTTAACCTGTATGGGGACAATACAATTTAATACTTTCTTAATTATTGTTTGCTTAAAACTTTGATGTTAATTAAATGACCCATTGTTTTTTTTTAATTAACTCTTTATATGATTACTTTTCATTATTACCCAAAGTTTGGATCCTTTCTGTAGATTCATACACATTGTTATTTTTCATTATTCGACATTTACTGATTGCTGCATGTATGGCTACAAAGTCTATTTGATTAATTTTATAGCTAAACATAATTTTTAATAAAATACTTTTTTTTAGTTCTAAAGAAATATCAATAACAATGATTTTATTTAAGCTAATATATAATACTGCTGTATTGATCCAATCATGGTCCCACAGGGGGCAGTCACATAAATACAACAATTATGACCAATACAGTAGACAGTGCATTTGACAAATTGTTAAAAACAGTAAATGTCAGTAATTGAGATTATACTAGGTACCGACGGTAGTGATACAGAATATATGTTAAACCGATTGTTTTAATTGTCTTTGTGTTGTTAATCGATATTTGACCCAAGTTATGCTATATATATGAAATTTAACTTGTGTTAATTAATTTTCATTAAAAAAAAATATGATTTCTATCAATTTAATTTTCTTATCGTATTTGTACACCAATACAAATGACATCTATTTTAAAATGTGACTTTGAACCGTAATGGAAGCGAGAGGCTGGCGCCGTAAAATCTGATTTAATCCACCATTTCTTTAGAAATGCTTGTACCAAGTCAGGACCATTGCGGTTTTCCAGTTTCCCGGTTGTTGACTGATTTTGTCTGTTTATTGATTTATGAGTTTTTAATTTCCCTTTGGAAGATTGCTCTGTGTTCGGTAATTTTGTTATTACCCCTAATTAAAATATTGTTTTCATATTACAAATTGTGACTGTTTCTCCTATTCGTTAACAAAATTGTGATTTTTTTGTCCGTGACTTTTTTATAATTCAATTCAATATTTTATTAGCGTTTCACCTTATGCCTATATATCTTTATTTCTCATAACCAAATTACATGGTAAAGAGATAAATATCAAAAATACAAACATATTTACATCAGTTTTCGACCCCGTACGAATGGTAGATCGATCCCCTACCCATGGTATATCGATCCCCCTACCCATGGTATATCGACCACCCCTACCCATGGTAAATTGACCCCCTACCAATGGTATATCGAACCCCCTACCTATGGTATATCAACCCCCCTAGCCATGGTATATCAACCCCCTACCCATGGTATATCGATCCCCTAGCCATGGTATATTGACCCCTACCCATGGTATATCGACCCCCCAACCAATGTTATTTTGACCTCCTAACCATGGAATACCGACCTCCTACCCATGGTATATCGACCCACCCTACTCATGGTATATCGACCCCCTACTCATGGCATTATTGACCGCCCTACCCATGGTAAATCGATCCCACTACCCATTTATTTCGAACCCCTTACCAATGGTATATCGACCCCTACCCATTGTATATTGACCTCTACCCATGGTATATCGACACCCTACCTATGGTATATCGACCCAACTACCCGTGGTATTTTGACCCCCCTACCCATTATATATCGACCCTCCTACCAAGGGTATATCGACCCCCTACCCATGGTATATCAATCACCTACCCATGGTATATTTCGACCCCTACCCATGGTATATTGACACACCTACCTATGGAATATCGATCCCTACCAATGGTATTTCCACCACTTTACCCATGGTATATCGACCCATCTACCCATGATATATAAACCCCCTACCCATGGTATATCGACCCCCTACCCATGGTATATCAACCCCCACCCATGGTCTATCGACCCCTACCCATGGTATATCGACCCCTCCTACCCATGGCATATCGAACCCCCTACCCATAGTATATCGACCCATTACCCATACCATATCGACCCCTACCCATGGTATTTTGACCCCCTATAAATGGTATATCGACCCTTCTACTCATGGTATATCGACCGCTTACTCATGGTATATCGTTTTCCTTACCCATGGTATCTCGATCCCACCTACCCATGGTATATCGAACCCCCTTCCCATTGTATTTCGACCACCTACCCATGGTATATCGACCCCCCCCCACCCTTGGTATAAGAACCTCCTACCAATGGTACATCGACCCCATACCCATGGTATATCGACACCATATTCAATGTATATCGACCCCCTACCCATGCTATATCGATCTTCCTACCACTGATATATCGACCCTCCCTGCCCGTGGTATTTTCGACAACCCTACCCATGTTATATCGTCCCACCCTACCCATGGTATATTGACCCCCTACCCATGGTATATCGAAACCTCTACCCATGGTATATCAATCACCCTACCCATGGTACATCGACCCCCTACCCATGGTATATCGACCCCCTACCCATGTGATATCGACCTTCCCTACCCTTGGTATATCGTACCCTCCTAACCATGGTATTTTGACCCCCCTACGCATGGCATATCTATCCCTCTCCCCATGGTATGTCGATCCCCCAAATATGGCATTTTGACCCCCTCTCATGGCTTTTTGACCACTATCCATGGTATTTCTACCCCCTACCCATGGTATGTTGACCCCCCTCCTATGGCATTTTGACACCCTATCCATGGTTTATCGACCCCCTCTCATGGCTTTTTGACCCTTTAACCATGGTATATCGACCCCCTACCGATGGTATATCGATCCCCTACCCATGGTATATTGATCCCTACCTTTGGTATATTGACCCACTACATATAGTATATCGACCCCCTACCCATGTTATTTTGACCCCCTATAAATGGTATATCGACCCCTCTACTCATGGTGTATCGACCGCCTACTCATGGTATATCGTTCTCCTTACCCATGGTATCTCGATCCAACCTACCAATGGTATATCGGACCCCCTACCCATTGTATTTCGACCACCTAGCCATGGCATATCGACCCCCCACCCTTGGTATATGGACCCCCTACCTATGGTACATCGACCCCATACCCATGGTATATCGACACCCTATTCAATGTATATCGACCACCCTACCCATGGTATATCGACGCCCTTACCCATGGAATATCAACCCCTACCAATGGTCTATCGACCACCTACCCATGGTATATCGAACCCCCTATCCATAGTATATCGACCCCCTACCCATAATATCTCGACCCCGCTATCCATGGTATTTTGACTCCCTACCCATGGCATATCGACCCCCCTACCCATGAGATGTCGTCCCCTACCCATTGTATATCGACCCCATATCAATGGCATATCAACATCCATATCCATGGTATATCGACCCCCTAACCAAGGTAAATCGACCCCTTCCCATAGTATATCGACCCCCTTACCAATAGTATTTAACCCCTTATCTATGGTGTATCGACCCCCTTATCCAAGGTATTTTGACCCCCTATCCATCGTATATCGACCCCTACCCATGGCATATCGACCACCTACCTATGGTATATCGACCCACTACCCATGATATTTTGATCCTCCTATCCATGGTATATGGAACCCCTACTCATGGAATATCGACCATCCTATCCATGGTATATCGACCCCCCTACCCATGGTATATCGACCCCCTACCCATGGTATTTTTATCCCCCTATCCATGGTATATCGTCCCCCTACCCATGGTATATTGACCCCCACTACCCATAGTATATCGAGCCCCTTACCCATGGTATATCGACCATCTTACCCATGGTACATCAATCCCCTTACCTATGGTATATCGATCCGCCTATCCATGGAATATCGCCCCCTTCCCATGGTATATCGACACCTACCCGAGGTATGCATACCCACTACCCATGGTACATCAATCCCCTACTCATGGTATATCAATCCGCCTACCCATTTTATATCGAGACCCCTACCCATGCTATATCGACCTTCCTACCACTGATATATCGACCCTCCCTGCCCGTGGTATTTTCGACCACCCTACCCATGCTATATCGTCCCACCCTACCCATGGTATATCGACCCCCTACCCATGGTATATTGAAACCTCTACCCATGGTATATCGACCCCCCTACCCATGGTACATCGACCCCTTACCCATGGTATGTCGATACCCTTCCCATGGAATTTTGACCCCCCTTCCTATGGTATATCGACCCCCTACCCATGTGATATCGACCCCCCTACCCTTGGTATATCGTACCCTCCTAACCATGGTATTTTGACCCCCTTCGCATGGTATTTCTACCCCCTTCCCATGGTATGTCGACCCCCCTCCTATGGCATTTTGTCCCCCTATCCATGGTATATCGACCCCCTCTCATGGCTTTTTGACCCCCTATCCATGGTATATCGACCCCCTCTCATGGCTTTTTGACCCTTTAACCATGGTATATCGACCCCCTACAGATGGTATATCGATCCCCTACCCATGGTATATTGACCCCTACCTTTGGTATATTGACCCCCTTCATATAGTATATCGATCCCACTACCTATGGTATATCGACCCCTATCCATTGTATATCAACCCCCTACCAATAGTATATCGACCCCCCTCTCCATGGTATTTTGACACCTATGCATGGTATATCGACCCCTACCTAAGGTAAATCGACCCCCCTACCAATGGTATTTTGACCCTTTATCTGGTATATCGACACCCTACCCATGGTATTTTGACCCCCTTATCCATGGTATATCGACCACCTGCCCATTGTATTTTGACCCCCATACCCATGGTATATTCACCTCCACTATCCATAGTATATCGACCCCCTATCCAGGATATATCGACCCACCTACCCACGGTATATCGAGCCCCTTACCCATGGTATATCGACCCCCTACCCATGGTATATCAATCCCCTACTCATGGCATATCTACCTCCCTACCCATGGTATATCGACACCCAACCATGATATAACGACCCCCTACCCATGGGATATCGACCCCTACCCATGGTATATCGACCCCCAACCCATGGTATTTTTCCCCCTATCCATGGTATATCGACCCACCCTACCCATGGTATATCGTCCCCCTACCCATGGATTATTGACCCCCACTACCCATAGTATATCGAACATCCTACCCATGGTACATCGATCCCCTTTCCCATGGTATATCGATACGTCTATCCATGGTATATCGACACCTACCCGAGGTATGTATACCCCACTACCCATGGTACATCAATCCCCTACTCATGGTATATCAATCCGCCTACCCATTTTATATCGAGCCCCGTACCCATGCAATATCGACCTTCCTACCACTGATATATCGACACCACTTACCCATGGTATATCGACCCTCCCTGCCCGTGGTATTTTCGACCACCCTACCCGTGCTATATCGTCCCACCCTACCCATGGTATATCGATCCCCTACACATGGTATATCGAAACCTCTACCCATGGTATATCGACCCCTACCTTTGGTATATTGACCCCCTACATATAGTATATCGACCCCACTACCTATGGTATATCGACCCCTATCCATTGTATATCAACCCCCTACCCATAGTATATCGACCCCCCTCTCCATGGTATTTTGACACCTATGCATGGTATATCGACCCCTACCTAAGGTAAATCGACCCCCCTACCAATGGTATTTTGACCCCTTATCAGGTATATTGACACCCTACCCATGGTATGTTGACCTCCTTATCCTTGGTATATTGACCACCTGCCCATTGTATTTTGACACCCATACCCATGGTATATTCATCTCCACTATCCATAGTATATCGACCCCCTATTCAGGATATATCGACACCCCTACCCACGGTATATCGAGCCCCTTATCCATGGTATATCGATCCCCTACCCATGGTATATCAATCCCCTATTCATGGCATATCTACCTCCCTACCCATGGTATATCGACACCCAACCATGATATAACGACCCCCTACCCATGGTATTTTTCCCCCTATCCATGGTATATCGACCCCTACCTATGGTATATCGATCCACCCTACCCATGGTATATCGTCCCCCTACCCATGGTATATTGACCCCCACTACCCATAGTATATCGACCCCCTTACTAATTGTATATCGACCATCCTACCCATGGTACATCAATCCCTTACCCATGGTATATCGATACGTCTATCCATGGTATATCGACACCTACCCGAGGTATGTATACCCCACCACCCATGGTACATCGATCCCCTACTCATGGTATATCAATCCGCCTACCCATTTTATATCGAGCCCCGTACCCATGCAATATCGACCTTCCTACCACTGATATATCGACACCACTTACCCATGGTATATCGACCCTCCCTGCCCGTGGTATTTTCGACCACCCTACCCATGTTATATCGTCCCACCCTACCCATGGTATATCGACACCCTACTCATTGTATATCGAAACCTCTACCCATGGTATATGGATCCCCCTACCCATGGTACATCGACCCCCTACCCATGGTATGTCGGTACCCTACCCATGTCATTTTGACCACCCTACGCATGGTATATCTATCCCTCTCCCCATGGTATGTCGACCCCCCCCCTATGGCATTTTGACACCCCCCTCCCCCCTCATGGCTTTTTGACCACTATCCATGGTATTTCTACCCCCTACCCATGGTATGTCGATCCCCCTCCTATGGCATTTTGACCCCCTCTCATGGGTTTTTGACTTCTTAACCATGGTATATCGGCCCCCTACCCATCGTATATCGACCCCTACCCATGATATATTGATCCCCCTACCAATGGTATATCGACTACCCATACCTATGGTATATCGACCCCTACCCTTGGTATATTGACCCCCTACCCATAGCATATCGACCCCAATACCTATGGTATATCGACCCCTATCCATTGTATATCAACCCCCTACCCATAGTTTATCGACCTCCCTCTCCATGGTATTTTGACCCCTATGCATGGTATATCGACCCCCCTCCCTAAGGTAAATCGACCCCCCTACCAATGGTATTTTCATCCCTTATCTGGTATATCGACCCCCTACCCATGGTATTTTGACCCCCTTATCCATTGTATTTTGACCCCCCTATCCATGGTATATTCACCCCCACTATCCATAGTATATCGACCCCCTATCCAGGATATATTAACCCGCCTACCCACGGAATATCGAACCCCTTATTCACTGTATATCGACCCCCACCCATGGTATATCAATCCCCTACTCATGGCATATCGACCTCCCTACCCAGGGTATATCGACACCCAACCATGGTATAACGACCCCTACCCATGGTATATCGACCCCTACCCGTGGTATATCGACCCTCCGACCCAAGGTATATCGATCCGCCTACCGATGATATATCGACCCCCTATGGATGAAAATTGACCACTGGGTAAATTTACCATGGGGGTCAAAATGCCATATGACACGGATCTTCAACTCATTCACGACTTAATACCGGATTTGTAACTAGATTAACACGACGGTGCTATTATTGGAGTAATCCTTACACTTCCGCAGCACCTGAGTTCATCCCCGGTTTTAGTGGGGTTCGTGTTACTCTAGTTTTATGTGCATGATTTGTAGATCGTTATTTGTTCTTTTATATTTTTTCTTTTAGTCATTGTGTTGTCTGATTACCCCTTTAGTATCTTCAAACTCTTTTTAGGAATATCCCAACCAACAAAATCAAGATAAGTTAAATATAGCACCAATAATTATCAATAATAAGACAAGTATTTCGCTATGATTAATGAAAAAGTAAGTGAGTTATTATTGTTTAACGCCAAATGAACAATTTCCAGTGGAGCAGGAACTATGTACCCTTCCGGGACAACCGATTTTTCCCCCAGTTATTATTGGGGTCGTGTCACTAGATCGTTTGTTTTCTGTGTAGTGTTTTGTTGATCGTTGTTTGTCTTGATTTGTTTTGGTCATTGAGTTGTCTGTCCTTCTATTTGTGGATTAATTCTGAATGGCCTTTTGGTATCTTCAAATTCTTCTA
>MJUT01027172.1:48996-66853 GCA_002080005.1 Gigantidas platifrons
ATATTTCAGGATAATTGGTATGTTAAACACCGTTCCCCTCAAGCTGATATTTCAGGATAATTGGTATGTTAAACACCGTTCCCCTCAAGCTGATATTTCAGGATAATTGGTATGTTAAACACCGTTCCCCTCAAGCTGATATTAACATTCTTTAACTATAACCCATTTTGGTTATCCTTTTTTGTTGTCTTTTCGGATTCTCCCTCCTACAAACTTTTAAACTGACTTGGTTTCCGAATTTTGGACTTTGAGCGAAGCTGATGAAGAATATTCCAGAAACGCACGGCACTAAACTAGATATCTACGTTATTATTTTAATTGATGACCATGCTCTATCGTTGCACATCTAAGACAACACAAGCTTATAAATACTGGCTTTTGCCCTAGAGGGACTTTTGTCCGGGGGATTACTTTCCGGTGCGGGCTTTCTCCTAGATCATCAACAGCCATACCTTCAAGTTGATGTATGCTTACAGGCATTCTAAATAATAAGCAAATATCCGATTCAAGCTACAACAATATGGCATGACAATGAAATTCCTTGGTTTCTGACAACTTTTACATACGGCTGAATCCTAGCATATGACGATAGACGTCACATGCTTGATAATTATTTCATATTCAGAATGTTTCCAAATACTGTCAATTATATCGACGTTTCTATATCCGTCTTGGAGTATAAATGATACATAAATACATTTACATTCCAACCTCCCTCAAATGAAACTCCTTCAAGTTCTATTTCACGTACAAGGGGTGTATCATTTCCAAAGCATTCATTTACGCGTCATTCTTGTGTGTGGGTTGTATACTTGATTCACACGGCACAATCAAATGGACGCATTTTCAGGTACGGGAACGAAGATACTAGATCCTATGTCCATACCCCGGTCGTTTCTGTGAGACTAATAATAATAATCAACTGGCCCATTAATCACATAGTCGTATGAACAATAGTCAGCAATAAGATTTCATTTGATACAAAGAAATTTATTATATGACTTCAGATAATGTCTTTTCTGATTGTCTGACGTCACTAGTAACGTTCTTTGATAAAGCGTTATATTCAACGCGCAAAAAGTCACGAGAGGTGAACATAATATTCCAAAGCTGCTCCAGACACCTTAAAATAGAAATTGTGTTTAGCAATTATCTTAAAAGTAGTAGCCAATCATCATCGGGTTAAGATTTGTCATCCACTAATCAGATACGTTCTTACTAATTACTTTCAGTACACAATTAAATTAATAATGGCAAACGTTATGCAGACAGGGGTGTCTTGGGAACAAAGTCTGCGCTGTTTGGTGTTAATTCAAATTTGATTTAATGTCATATAATAAAACAGTTAATGTCTTTCAATTTCAGTGAATAAAATATTTGATCAACCCATGGAACTTGGTATTCACCTCATCGAAAGTCATCAATTGTATAATAGTTTATGGTATTTCATGCTAACTATGTTGTTCTATAATGTCTAGAATTTCCTTAAAACCTTCTTGTTGAGCTACAGTAAAAGGAGAATGACCATTTATGTTGCACCTATGAGGGTCTGCATGGTGTTCTAAAAGTATTCTGGCAATATTAGTGTACCCTTTTTCACATGCCAAATACAATGACGTACATTCGTTACTATCACATAAATCTATATCGACTTTTGGACTTTGGACTTTTAGTAATTCCTCAACAACATTAATGTGGTTGTAATAACAAGCAATGTGTAATGGTGAATATCCATTATCTCTGCTCTTATTAATGTCCGCTCCATGTGTTAAGAGGATTTTGACTATCTTGTCGTGTCCATTCTGGCAAGCAATATATAAAGGAGATTCAGCATTGTCCATACACATGTTTACATATGCATTAACTTTCTTGTCTAATAGTTGTAGTACAATGTCTAAAAGTCCACTCTGGCAAGCAATATATAAAGGAGATGCACCACTGTCGCAACACATGTTTACATCTGCATTAACTTTCTTGTCCAATAGTTGTAGTACAATGTCTAAATGTCCATTCCTGCAAGCAACAGATAAAGGAGATGCACCATCGCGTCTACACTTGTTTACATCTGCATTAACTTTCTTGTCTAATAGTTGTAGTACAATGTCTAAATGTCCTTCCTGGCAAGCAATATATAAAGGTGATGTACCATCGTCCATACACATGTTTACATCTGTATTAACGTTCTTGTCTAATAGTTGTAGTACAATGTCTGAATGTCCTTTCTGGCAAGCAATATATAAAGGTGATGTACCATTGTCCATACACTTGTTAACATCTGTATTAACTTTCTTGTCTAATAGTTGTAGTATAATGTTTAAATGTCCTTCCTGGCAAGCAATATATAAAGGTGATGTACCATCGCGTCTACACTTGTTAACATCTGTATTAACTTTCTTGTCTAATAGTTGTAGTACAATGTCTAAATGTCCTTTCTGGCAAGCAATATATAAAGGAGATCCACCACTGTCTCTACTCTTGTTTACATCTGTATTAACTTTCTTGTCCAATAGTTGTAGTACAATGTCTAAATGTCCATTCTGGCAAGCAACATATAAAGGTGATGTACCATCGTCCATACACATGTTTAGATCTGTATTAACTTTCTTGTCTAATAGTTGTAGTACAATGTCTAAATGTCCTTCCTGGCAAGCAACATATAAAGGTGATGTACCATCGACTCTACACTTGTTTACATCTGTATTAACTTTCTTGTCTAATAGTTGTAGTACAATGTCTAAATGTCCATTATAGCAAGCAATATATAAAGGTGATGTACCATCGTCCGTACACATGTTTACATCTGTATTAACGTTCTTGTCTAATAGGTGTAGTACAATGTCTAAATGTCCTTCCTGGCAAGCAATAAATAAAGGAGATGCACCATCGTCTCTACTATTGTTAACATCTGTATTAACGTTCTTGTCTAATAGTTGTAGTACAATGTTTAAATGTCCTTTCTCGCAAGCAATATATAAAGGTGATGCACCATCGTCCATACACATGTTTACATCTGTATTAACGTTCTTGTCTAATAGTTGTAGTACAATGTCTGAATGTCCTTCATGGCAAGCAATATATAAAGGTGATGCACCATCGTCTCTACATTTGTTAACATCTGTATTAACTTTCTTGTCCAATAGTTGTAGTACAATGTCTAAATGTCCATTCTGGCAAGCAATATATAAAAGTGATGCACCATCGTCTCTACATTTGTTAACATCTGTATTAACGTTCTTGTCTAATAGTTGTAGTACAATGTCTAAATGTCCATTCTGGCAAGCAATATATAAAGGTGATGTACCATCGTCCATACACATGTTTACATCTGTATTAACTTTCTTGTCTAATAGTTGTAGTACAATGTCTAAATGTCCATTCTGGCAAGCAACATATAAAGGTGATGCACCATCGTCCATACACATGTTTACATCTGTATTAACGTTCTTGTCTAATAGTTGTAGTACAATGTCTAAATGTCCATTCTGGCAAGCAACATATAAAGGAGATGCACCACTGTCTCTACACTTGTTTACATCTGTATTAACTTTCTTGTCTAATAGTTGTAGTACAATGTTTAAATGTCCTTTCTGGCAAGCAATATATAAAGGAGATGCACCACTGTCTCTACACTTGTTTACATCTGCCTTATATTCTAATAAAAGTTCTACAATCTCCGGGTAATTGCATTGGCAAGTTACTATTAATGGCGACACCCCGTTATTCCTACATGCATTCACAACATCAATCTGTCTGTGTTCTATGTAACTATTACCCGAATCATCAACAGTATGATTTAGGATCCATCGAGTAAGAACAGGATGTCCAGCAAAACAACTTTGTAATAGAGTGGAATCCTGACTATGGTTATCTGTCATAAGAGCTAGCTTTACTTGGTAACTGTGATCGTGGCGGTTTAAATGCTCAATCAATTTAGTATTAAAAGAGGGTGATTCCATATTTCTATTTGCGAAAACAGCAAGTACTTCACCTTTTGACCAATCTCTTAATATTCTTTCGATGTATACCTCTAATATCTGTTCATCTGTTATAAAGATGGTGTATGCGATGTCTCTAGTTCTGTTGTCTTTTGTCTCCCACAAAAATCTATCGCTGATAAAATCACTTTTCGCATGTTCAATGAGAAGTTCCGACATTTCCCCCCCAAAATAATGGGCCAGAAAATCGTATAATTTATCATGCATAGCCCTATAGACTTTATCTACCTTCACTACAAAGGTCCCTTCTAATGTGCGTAGCGCTTCATGCAACTTTTCGAATGATGAATCTTTACTTAATTTACATTTCAATAGTGTACTTTGAATAACCAGCTGTATTTCATTGTTCTTCGTGGTTAGATATTCTTCTTTAAATCTATTGTTAAATATAACACAAAGAGCTAGTGCACAAACTTTACATTGGTCTTTTTCACAGTCGGAATCTGACAAATAATCGATTTCCTCCCTGTAAAAATCAAATGGTTTTGCGAAAAAAGATTTAATATCAACACGATTGTTTTTTTGGTATAAAGCACACAGAAGGGGAAAAAAGTCATATTCCTCTAAAAAAGCACTTATTTCACTAGCTTTTTCTTTGAAATATTTTAGTGCTAAATTAGATCTTTCTTCAACAGTAAGACACAATTCGTCTGAATTTAAATTGCACTCACAATATTTGAAAAAAGGCAAACGTCTAAACCTAACATCATTAAAAATTTGCAATCTGCATGTTGAAATAATCTTACAATATTTATTCTTAAGCATTGATTGTATGGATTCAGACATGTCCTTCCATTTTCCTATGCGATGTGGATCCACCGTGTAATCGCCACATACATCATCAACAACAAATAACGTGCTCTTGCCTTTTTTAGAAAAGTTTCTTATATCCTCTGGTGAATTAGTAGGAACAACAGTATAACCTTTCCCTTTCATTTTCAAAGCTACATATCTCATTGTTGCCGTTTTCCCGACCCCCGGATTTCCTGTTAGAGTAACAGACGGTTGCATACTGATACATTTGAATACACGTTCTGATGCTGTAGTCGAAACGAACATATTAACATTATTCGTCCAATCATTTAAAATATCCTGATGTTGTTCTAAAATTAAATAAAAAATAAAACATTAGAGAGCTGAAATACAGTGTGTGTGTGTGTGTGTGTGTGCGTGCATGCATGTGTGTGTGGCCTTTTGTGGAGTTCGCTTTGCTCACTCTTTAGTTCTGTTTTGTGTTTTGTTGATCATTGTTTGTATTTTTGTTCTTTTTATTACCATATTATTGTATGTCCTTGATTGAGTTACGGCTTCTAATTACCTTTATGATATTTCTTAAACATTTCTCGCATTTTGTGTGTGAATAGTGGAGCTATTCAGACATAATTCGGTGCAAACGAACATAAAAATGCTATTCAGGTATTTAATTTGTTTTATAAGCAAAAAACAAATGAAGCTCTTGTAATATTACCTCGAATGTTGCGTGGGATGCATTCCTCTTTTTCCAATGTTAATGCTTCTTTTGTCTCTCGAACTTCCTGCATAACTGTTAAATGTAATTAAAAGAAAAGCTAATTATACCGACAAAGATGCGAGAGACATAACGATATCACCTACCATTTATTGAATAGAAAGTCATAGAACTACCATGTTTCAAGGAAATATATTAACATGACAGGTGCAACTAGAAACTGCCTACCCTCCCAGAGTATCTGAGTTCGCTCCCGGTTTTTAGTGAGGTTCGTGTTACATTATCTTTAGTTTTATGTGTCTGTTTTGTAGATCGTTGTTTGTCCTTTTGTGCTTTTTCGTTTGGCCAATTGTCTGTTCTTTGCCGATCTACGGATTCTGATTACCCCTTTGGTATCTTCAAACTCTTCTTACAAGAGGTATGATATGATTTAAATATGTAAACTTGGCATACTTCGGCCCATGAACTAGCTTAACCATGCCAGGAAAGACAGTGGTCAAGTATTTGTGTGTTAGGTGTATCAGGAAAGTGAGTGGTCAAGTATTTGTGTGCTAGGGGTATCAGGAGAGTGAGTGTTCAAGTATTTGTATGTTAGGGGTATCAGGAAAGTGAGTGGTCAAGTATTTGTGTGCTAGGGGTATCAGGAAATTGAGTGGTCAAGTATTTGTGTGTTAGGGGTATCAGGAAAGTGAGTGGTCAAGTATATGTGTGCTAGGGGTATCAGGAAAGTGAGTGGTCAATTATTTGTGTGTTAGGGGTGTCAGGAAAGTGAGTGGTCAAGTATATGTGTGTTAGGGGTATCAGGAAAGTGAGTGGTCAAGTATATGTGTGTTAGGGGTATCAGAAAAGTGAGCGGTCAAGTATTTGTATGTTAGGGGTATCAGGAAAGTCAGTGGTCAAGTATATGTGTGTTAGGGGTATCAGGAATGTGAGTGGTCAAGTATTTGTGTGTTAGGGGTATCAGGAAAGTGAGTGGTCAAGTATTTGTGTGTTAGGGGTATCAGGACAATGAGTGGTCAAGTATTTGTATGCTAGGGGTATCAGGACAATGATTGGTCAAGCATTTGTGTGTTAGGGGTATCAGGAAAGTGAGTGGTCAAGTATTTGTGTGTTAGGGGTATCAAGTTAATGCTCCCTTCTACATTTTATCTATAGGATTTTATAACTGTTCCGACAGTGCAGTATCGTTTGTTAATCATTTTATTTAAACTAAACTCTTATATATATGATATTACCTAGTATGTTCTATTGACTACTGGGGGCCCGGGTGGCTCAATGAGTTAGGTCGCTGGATCTAAGAACTCACATAAGCCTATCACCAATACGGCGTGGGTTCGCACCCGGCTTTGTAAATTACAAAAAAGGGTGCACTCGACTCGCAGCCGCAAGTGATAAAGTTTACCGGTTGCTTGCCCATGGTTGGTGGTTCTCTCCGGGTACTCCGGCTCCCTCCACCACTAAAACTGGTCGCCATGATATAGCTGAAATATTGTTGAAAGTGGCATTAAAACACAAAAAATCAATCAATCATTCTATTGACTACTGAAAGACAGAAAATTATTTCCACAAACTGTACAATGTTTTATGGAAAGGCAAGATTACAATTTTTCTTTCTTTCTAACAGATGAACCCCCCCCCCCCAAAAAAAAAACAACAACAACATACAAAACAACGAGGATGTGAAATGAATCAGTTAGAAATGACCGTTGATGAATCATTACAAAGTAAACACTGACAACCATTTGCGTTTTCCAGCAATCAAAAAGTCAGCTAACGGCCCTAATACAGTGTCGTATTTCTTTTTTACTCACACAGGAATTTACTGCTTGTAACAATAATTCCATTAGGAATAAAGTTGAAATACTACTAACTTGCCATCAATCAATCAAATGATTCATATCAAAGTGATTACCTTTATCATTCTCAATTTCTCTGCCTTCTAGTTGTCTTTGTCCTACAGAACATATTTAACATAGTTTTTATTGGAGAAATGTAATATTTTCAAAATGTTTTTTATTTTTCATTAGATTTTGGAGCAATTCCGACAGCGTGTTGTTTTTGTTTTGTTTTTCCTTTTACTATGGCGGATTTACTCTAATTGCATATAACCGCATCGGTGGTGAAATGGTTAGCGTGTTTGCCACGCGTGTGGTGGATCATGAGTTCGAGTCCAAGGCGGGTAAAGCCAAAGATTATAAAATTGATATCTGTTGCTTCTTTGGAAAGCACCCAGCATTAAGGTTTGCTCGGAATCAGGATAATGTGTCAGAGTGGAGTACAATGCCTATTCATGGGTTGTAGTTTCAGTGGGATAGCATTATGAAAACCCCGCTTACCTTGTTGGTCTAGTATTAAGCGTAAGTGAACAACATTGTCATTGCAACTTCTAATGATATACAATGTATCCAAAACATTATTCATCATGGTGTAGACTTTTATTTCACTATGATATTGTCACCGTAATATATAAACGGGTCATACTACGTTTAAAGGTAAGTAGTAGTATCATTTTCATTCATAAAATCATTCATTCATTAAGACGGACGGAGAAATCACTACACCTTTCTACCTTTTGCACGAATACCGCATGCATGTTTTCCCGCCCTGGTTTTAGATCTATATATACCTAACCTGTCCACTGTTTGATATTCACACATTATCACTGCACACGGCTGGTGGGATTGATAACTTGTTCCCTATTTTCAGGTAGGCATTTACGTTTTTGCATACTTCAAATTTATTACGGGTTGTCCAGATTTTCTAAATTCTTCAGCGGTTATTTCAGAAAATAATTTATTTAACATTATAGTAAATTATTTGTACAATGTATTTTCAGTGTGAATAAAATGTAGATGGTTGAAATGATGTTTGGTTATTTTGTGGAAAGTCACGCCCAAATAATCCTAAAGCCCGCATCACATCAAATGAGGCACAAAACACTGTGACAAATGGAGGTTCTACCGAGATTTAGATTCAACCACATTATTTCTGCACATTGATCGTACCATTGGTTTAGTTCCGTTGTCCGGCTCAGATGTCCGTTTTACACTCAGTCTATCCTGTCAACTAGAACTATTATCCACTCCGTATTAGTCCGTCGTTTCACAGTTTAACAGAAAAACAAAGGAAACAACGACATATTGTAGGCCTAAAATTTTCCGTAATATGGAGAGTATGTATCAATAAAATTCAAGTCCGTGTGAAAAGGTACGCTATAGTTTTACAGCTTAAGTGTTAAGCGCATACCTTTATTTTCAAGAAAATTGTGAATCATATTTCCTTTATTGAAATGCAGTGTTATAACAAATATGTTTAAAGAATATACACACGATGTGCTTGCCAGTATATCCGTTTATTGTGTATTGATCATGGAGATTTAAAGTATCGTTTCGTCAACACTACTACGAAATTGATTGTCCGTAGCTACTACATGTACGACGTTTACCTGTACACCTGTCGAGGAGCAGATACAATAGAAACATCACGTGTCTAAAATACAGAACTGTTAACTGATAGTATATTGATTTCTAATTGAACAAACTTTAAATGACAATTGAAAATAATTTGTTTATCTATATTTAATTTTGAAAATTATTTTGAACTGTTTATAGTTTAATTTTAGTTTAATTATATCATAGTGGGCATTTTCATGAACAAGTTATTTATTCTAGTCTATTTTTCAGATAGCTGCACAATACACCACAGCACGTCTTGAATCCTGCATGAAACTGCTTCTAGTTTTCTATCTTCCCTCTTTCTGACATTTGACATATGACTGGTGAGTAGTTATCATTTCATCATATCATCATTAATTTCATTATCATTAGATTTTATATATATTAGTATTGTATAGTGAAAAGGGAGACAATCAGTACAATTTGAGAATTAAACATCATGGCAAGTAATAAAAGTTCAGATCAGGATGAGTTGAATGAAAGTGTGTCTGAAGCAGAAATAGACAAGATGATAAGGTTTTTACATGCCCATACTGATTATAAGGTTGTCAAAGATCTGGAACCTAGACATAGCACACCAAAGGAGGTTAAGCTTAAGACAGAAGGTTCAAGTTCAACTAAGACCCCTCCCCCTCCTCCAGTCAGAAATTCTAGTTTCTTGCTTAGTAATGCATTGAAAGGGCATTCTTTATTTGGTGATACATCAAGTTGTAATGCTTATCAAAATCCTAAGTTGCCTATATTTTCTGGCGAGGAAAAGAGTGAAACCTCTTTTGATGTTTGGAAGTTGGAAGTGAAATGTGTTTTACGCAAGGGTAATTACACAGTTTCATCAGTTTTACAGGCAATAAGAGGGTCTTTAAAGGGAAAGGTTCGCAGTCTTTTGTTGTCTTTATCTGAAAATGCGACAGCCGAGAACATAATTGACAAATTAGATGGTGTATATGGTAATGTGTATTCTAGTGAGGCTCTACTTGAGACATTTTTTAAAGAAACACAACTGCCAAATCAATCTGTAGCTGAATATGGAATGAAGTTAGAGTCCATAATTCAGTCAGCTGTTGAGACAGGTGATATGAGTATTGTTGCTAAGAACCAAATGCTTAAGTCAAAATTTTGGTCAGGACTTAGGGACCCATTACTTAAAAATTCAAGTAGGTATAAGTTTGATACAATCAAAGATTTTGATCAACTTAGAAAAGAGAAACGGGCAATTGAGCTTGAGTTGGCCAATTCAGATAAAGGTATTACCACTGTGCAACACCAAACTATATCATCAGATTCAAAAAAACTTGATGATATTTTGAAAAAAATAGATCACATAGGTAAAAGGTTGGATACTCTTGAAAAGTCAGAAAAGACACCAGAAAAAGAAACCAGTAATACCCAGTATAATAATGGGTATAGAGGTGGCAATAGGTATAACCCTAAACGTTATGGTCGAGGTAGGGGTTATCAAAACTATAGAGGTCATGGAGATAAAAATAGCTCGAACCAAGACCATCCAAAAACAGACGACAAAATGAAAAGTGAAGGTAATTTAAACTAATAGGAATTTCTAATGCGGGGCAAATTAGAGATTTAAGACTTGATGCTGTTGAGCATAGCTCCACAATTGGTAAATTAAGCCATGATACTGTAAGTAAACCGTCATTATTAGATAGGATGGTAGGAAGGGCAACTGAATCAATTGTTTATGTAAATAAGTTCAAATGTATGTCATTATTAGATAGTGGTTCTATGGTGTCTACTATAAGTGTAGCGACTGTAAAGTCTATGCGTCCACCCCCTGATATTAAAACCCTAGATGAGTTTACACTTTCGGTAAAGGTTGCTGAAGGCTCCCCTTTACCTTATCTTGGATATGTAGAGGTAAGTATATCTGTTACCTTTCAGTCAGACAATATGATGGTTTTATTATTTGTTGTACCTGAAACAGATTATAACAAATCTGTTCCAGTGGTGGTTGGTACAAACATATTGAGACCCATTAAGACTTCTGTTAGTGATTCACACGTTAAAGTACCCCATAATTGGGATATAGCTTTTTCGGAGTTAGATGCTAGTGTTAATTTGGTTAAATCAACAAACAAAAGGCCTATTAAGGTTGGTCCAATGTCTGTTTTGACTGTATCAGGTATATGTAAGTCAAAGACTGTTCTAGAAACAGCAGTCACTGAGTGTGTTGATGATACAAAGGGAACTCTAGGTGTTTGCCCTAGAGTAGTAAGTGTGAAGTCATCAGGTAAAAACAGAATACCTGTAAGGATATTCAATATGACCGCCAAAGTAGTATATCTGAAACCTAAAAGTACTATTTGTGGATTGAACAAGGTGAAGGCCATGAGACATACTGATTTAGGTAAAGTAGATAAAGATGCCAGCAATTTAGAAAGTAAAGACTCAAATACAGGTAACATTTAAAAAAAACTTGATATTGACTTAAAACATTTGACACCGAGTACCAGAGGTAAGTTTACAGGACTTAATTTGTAAGTGGAAATCCGTGTTCTCAACTGGACCAACAGACTTAGGATACACTAAATTGGTTGAACATGAGATGAATCTTACTGATGATAAACCTCATAGGGAACCATATAGAAGGATACCACCTTCTATGTTTGATGAGGTAAGGGAACATTTAAGAGAGATGTTAGAAGTGGGTGCTATCAGGGAGTCCTCAAGCCCTTATTCCAGTAACTTAGTATTAGTTAGGAAGTCTGATGGATCCTTACGTCTGTGCATTGATTATAGAGGTGTAAATCGTAAGACTATAAAAAATGCTCATAGTTTGCCGAGGATTGAGGACACTTTAGACTGTTTATCGGGTGCCCTATTCTTTACTAAACTGGATCTTCGTTCAGCCTATTGGCAGTGCGCGGTCAAAGAGTCGGACAAACCGAAAACAGCATTCAATTTAGGACCCCTTGGGTTCTATGAGTTTAATCGCCTCCCTTTTGGTCTCACAAATGCATGTTCAACATTCCAAAGGTTAATGGAGCGCTGCATGGGTGAGTTACATCTCAGAGAGTGTCTTATATATCTCGACGACATCATCATATTTTCCAAGACAGAAGATGAGCATATTAAAAGGTTAGAGTCTGTTTTTAGAAGACTGAAGGAGCAGAACCTGAAACTAAAAGGTAAGAAGTGCGAGTTTTTCAAGACGGAAATCAAATATCTTGGGTTTATTGTATCCGATGGTGGCATAAAAACTGACCCAGATAAGGTTTCAGTCGTGAAAAACTGGCCAGCTATCAACAATGTCAAAGACCTGAGAAAGTTTTTAGGATTCACGTCATATTATAGACGTTTTATTCAGGATTACGCTAAGATAGTCAAACCTTTGAATGATCTATTGATTGGTCATACCACAAACAAAAGAAAGACGAAGGTAAAAAGTAAGAAAGTTCCGACAAAGTGGTCATGGAATGACGATCAACAGAAAGCTATGGATCAGGTAATTGAGAAGTTGACATCTCCCCCTATTTTAGCATATGCTGATTATACGTTGCCATTCATTTTGCATACTGATGTAAGTAATGAAGGTTTAGGAGCGGTATTGTATCAGAAACAGGGTGGCATTGACAGGGTAATTGCCTATGCTAGCCGTAGTTTGCGAGGAGCAGAGAGACTTTAACCGGCTCATAAACGAGAGTTTCTTGCTCTTAAATGGACTGTGACGGATAAGTTTCATGAATATTTGTATGGCAGTAAGTTCGAGGTTAAAACCGATAATAATCCGTTGACTTATATCTTTGATAAGGCTAAGTTGGATGCTGTTGGTCATAGATGGGTGGCTTCCCTTTCTAACTATGACTTCAATTTGACCTACAGAGCAGGTAAGGCTAATGGCGATGCTGATCCCTTGTCAAGAATACAACCAGAAACCCAAACAGATGTTTCATGATGCTATAAAAGCGATATGTTCAGCTTGTGTAGTTTCTGCCAGTAATCCATGTATTGAGACAGTCTTGTTAACTCAAAATGTAAGTATTGACGACAGTTTTGTCTCCGATGTTGATATCTGTGCTATCGATTGGCCTGGTATGGATAAAGACATAGATATAAAGGTAAAGTCTTGTAGTAACTGTATTCTCAGGAAGTCTAAGTGTAAAACATCAGCAGAGTTGGTAAATATTCAGTCTTCATATCCTTTTGAACTAGTTTGTATTGATTATCTTTCCTTAGAACAGTCAAAAGGTGGGTATGAAAATATACTAGTAATCACTGACCATTTTACACGCTACGCTCAGGCAATACCTACACGGAATCAGACGGCAAAAACAACAGCTAAGTGCTTATGGGAAAATTGTATACAACATTACTCTTTTCCAGCCCGACTACACAGTGATCAAGGTAGGAATTTTATGTCTAAGATCATTGTTGAACTTTGTAAGTTAGCAAATATAAAAAAATCCAGGACCACTCCTTATCACCCTCAAGGTAACGGACAGGTGGAACGATTTAATCAGACACTTCTAAACATGTTGGGTACATTAGATGAAGAGAAGAAACCAGATTGGAAATCGTATGTAGCTCCTCTTGTGCATTCTTATAACGCCACAAGACATGAAAGTACTGGCTATAGTCCTCATTTTTTAATGTTTGGTTGGCACCCGAGATTGGCTATAGACGCGTTTCTGGGAGTTACATCTGATTCACCAGTGAAAGATCACATAACATATGTAAGTTCCCTTGAAAAGAGATTGAAATTTGCTTACAAAACAGCCGCCAAGGTAGCTGAAAAGGCAGGTAAACGTCACAAAACTCGATATGATTTGAGAGGACGTCATTCGAACTTGCAGAAAGGGGACAGAGTTTTGCTGAAGAAAGTAGGTTTCAAAGGTAAGCATAAACTAGAAAATAAATGGGAAAGAGATCCTTATATCATTGAGTCTCAACCTGATACAGATATACCCGTTTACGTCCTTACGCCAGAACATAGACGTTCGAGAAAGGTCACGGTACATAGAAACATGTTGCTTCCTATTTTATCTCTTCCTACTAAGGAGATTGTTCGAGAGTATACTCCTCCCAAACCAAAACGAAGTAAGGAAAATAATAGTTCAGAAAATTCTACACAGGAAATGGAAAAGGAAACTGTTGATGAAGGTCACATGGATGAGCCAAATGACGTAAGTATTTCCAGTGATGACGATGATGAGGTACATGTCTGTTCTAATAAACATGGTGCCCATAAGCCATCAAGGTTTGACCTTAATCCTATGGCCGTCGAATTTTGGCCTTCATCAATTAAGTCGTCATCATCAGGATCTGTGTTAAATTCAAGGTCTGAGGTCCAATCATCTCTATTAGATACTCAACAAAGTTTTAGAAGTGAGGTAGACAGTAATACTTCAGTAGTAACAGGTAATGACCCTGGGGAACCCCCAAACTTTGATTCTAGTCATGTAAGGACTAGTGATATTGCAGATGCTAGTGATATAGTAGGTCAAGACTTTGATTGATCTGATATTTCTATTCACGAGGCACAACCTGCATTACGTAGGACCACAAGGGTAAGTAAGGTCCCTCAGAGGTTTGATGATTTTATTTTGTATCGTTAAATAATTTGTATAAGTTTTTATTGATCAGTTTTTCATACTGATGATTTTCACTCTGACTTTTGATATATTTTTACGATTTTTTTTTTTACTTGGGTTTTCGATTTGTTAATAGGTATGGCTGGTTATCCTCACTCATATTTGTATTCATCTAGTAGAGGGAAATGTTTCAATGGGATGGCTTGTCGTGAAGTTCATGTTAAACCTGGAGGCAAGTTGAACGATTTGTGTCAAGTTGCTATTTCAATGATTGGAAAAGACATGTCTGATAAAATTATTTATTTTATTGCTGGAATTCCAGACATTTGTACCATGATAAGAAAAATATATCGATATTATAAGTATGAAGAATCATTTTTGGAACTTGAAATTGATCATGTTTCTAACTTGAAAGCTTGCATTGTGAATATTGAGCAACAGATTAAGGAGTTAGGTGGAAAAGTTGTTTTCGCTACTATTGCTACATCTAGTTTTCGCGAGTGGAATTTTCATAGATACTCTATATATAAGACAGATGTCTTGAAATTTTATGAGGATTACGATGAAATGCAAGACCGACTCCATAGTGT
Organism: Gigantidas platifrons; assembly: GCA_002080005.1. Classification (NCBI taxonomy): domain Eukaryota; kingdom Metazoa; phylum Mollusca; class Bivalvia; order Mytilida; family Modiolidae; genus Gigantidas; species Gigantidas platifrons. The sequence continues at coordinate 64,051 of MJUT01027172.1, forward strand.
GTTGAGGTGTTGAGAGAGATAAATCAGTTCATCACTGAACTGAATAGTAAGAATAACATGGTCACACCATTCTTACATGCTTATGTTCATAAGAAGAAGAGTGGAGAGATTAAGTATATGTTCTCTAAGTTAGTATATGTTGTTCACCCTACAATGGATTTGAGTATATCTTGGTTTAAGCATATGGAGAAAGTTGTTTCGGAGAATGAGAAAAACTTAGTTGTTATGGATAGTTGAAACATAGTGAGAAACAGTTACATAACTGAAATCTGTTTAGCCTACCTTTGATATTTTGACTTGTATATTTTTTTGTTATATTTTATTGAATATAAATGTTTGGATTTTAAATGAGTTTCCACCATGTTGAAGTAGTTGAGTGGCACTTGCCGCCTTCTGATTTGATCATGTTGGATCTTCATATTCCAAATGATTTGATAATTAAGTGAAATTATTTTCATTTTCACTTTCATCTTTTTATGATAGCTATATATAGTGATTTAACTATTTTAGTTTGTATATAAATTATCAGTTGTCCATGTCTGTCTTTTGACCACTTGTTTAGCAATGTTTTCTGGACATAAAGTAAGTATACTCCATAAAGTTTTGAAAATTCAGGGACGAATTTTTCCCTTGTCGGGCGGAATATGTCACCGTAATATATAAACGGGTCATACTACGTTTAAAGGTAAGTAGTAGTATCATTTTCATTCATAAAATCATTCATTCATAAAGACGGACGGAGAAATCACTACACCTTTCTACCTTTTGCACGAATACCACATGCATGTTTTCCCGCCCTGGTTTTAGATCTATATATACCTAACCTGTCCCTGTTTGATATTCACACATTATCACTGCACACGGCTGGTGGGATTGATAACTTGTTCCCTATTTTCAGGTAGGCATTTACGTTTTTGTATACTTCAAATTTATTATGGGTTGTCCAGATTTTCTAAATTTTTCAGCGGTTATTTCAGAAAATAATTTATTTAACATTATAGTAAATTATTTGTACAATGTATTTTCAGTGTGAATAAAATGTAGATGGTTGAAATGATGTTTGGTTATTTTGTGGAAAGTCACGCCCAAATAAACCTAAAGCCCGCATCACATCAAATGAGGCACAAAACACTGTGACAATATCTAGAATATGTGTAAACTAGAAAGCAGAGTTTGACGTAACCAGAATGGTAAATTGAAGAAGAACACACAACACAAGGCCAAAAGTAAAAGGACAAAAGGACAAACACCAATCTACAAAACATGACACATAAAACTAAAGATCGAGTAACACGAACCCCTCTAAAAAAATCTTGGGTGCTCCGTAACGGTAAACCGTTCCTGCTCCACTAGTTGCACCCATCGTGTTAATATAGTTACAATTCCGATGATAAGTCATGAATGAGGAAACCATCGGGAAGTGCTTAAGAGAAGAAATGTTTTTTTTTTTTTTTACATATTACCTATCTGAAGCATGTGAATGTCTTCTGAAGAAACCACAGTTTTATCTATGTCTTCTACAATTTCTGCGTAACAATCATCTTCTTTCCTCAATGATTGCAAAAAAATGTTGAACGCCTCTGGAGGTTTGTACACAAGTTTTGCTATAAGACGTCTGTTACTTTCCTCATGTGTTAGTCCAGGAAGACATACTTCCTGCATTTCCTCAAGGTTTAAAGCCTGGGATGATACTAGCTGGTCAGTAATTGTTGTTGTAGTATAAATTTTCTGTACAATAGTTTGATAATTCTTCTGTAGTTTTACTGCATGCTCACTTATACCTGTAATTATATATATATGTATATAGGGTCCGAGTGGTTAAATAAGTTAGGTAGTTGGATTACCTAACAACTCATATAAGCTTATCACCAATACGGCGTGGGTTCACGCCCGGCTTTGTAAATTGCCAAAAATGGTGTACTTGACTCTCAATCGCAAGTGATAGAGTATACCAGCTGCTTGCCAATGGTCGGTGGTTCTCTCCGGCTTCTTCCACTACTAAAACTAGTAGCTGAAATATTGCTGAAAGTGGCGATAATTACAATAAATGTAAAACTAAATCTTATATATATATATATACGTTTGAAAATTAAACCAAACAGTGTTAGAATTAGATTTTTGAAGCTGCCAAATTTTTGTTCTTCCCTCGACGGGATTTGAACTCACACCATTGATTCACTGCAGCACCATTCGCTTAACCTTACGTCCAGCGCCCTAGACCACTCGACTACATCCACTCCTTAAAAAAGAGCTTCAATAGTCGTAGTGTTACCTTGTCTCGTAAGGTTTTAATCTAGGGATAGACGTAAGACATGTGTATAAGCGTGTGTAGATTATATATATATATACTTAATATTATAATTTGACAGCAATCTAACTCAGCAATTTTTAACATATTGTATAGGATAATGAATGAATTCATTATACAGTCACGGGAAATAAAGTATATTATACAAACGTCTAAGCAAGTGACAACCATACAATATATCTGTCCCACTGGATCTGAAAGTTACTAAGGATACTAGGTTAATACTTAATATTAAATATACGTCTGAAAATTAAACCAAACAGTGTTAGAATTAGATTTTTGAAGCTGCCAAATTTTTGTTCTTCCCTCGACGGGATTTGAACTCACACCATTGATTCACTGCAGCACCATTCGCTTAACCTTACGTCCAGCGCCCTAGACCACTCGACTACATCCACTCCTTAAAAAAGAGCTTCAATAGTCGTAGTGTTACCTTGTCTCGTAAGGTTTTAATCTAGGGATAGACGTAAGACATGTGTATAAGCGTGTGTAGAT